>JARVJO010044273.1:0-22784 GCA_031762555.1 Cynodonichthys magdalenae | reverse complement strand
ATATTTTCTACCATTTAGGTAAAACTAATCGAAATGAAAAGCACACATTTCTGACTTACACTGGCACACCGTTGTGAAACTCCTCTATAGCCTGGTAGTAAATGGTGATGGCCACCTGTGTGTCGGCATCAAAGGTGAACTCCACGTTGTAGCAGGCCCGGTTCTTCCCCGCCACCTCATCACCCGGCAGCTTCAGGTCCTCGCTGCACCTGGAAAAAGTGTGCCCAAAAAAAACCTGCATTTACTTTCCAGCATTAACATCTAAAAAAAGTTGCTTAAGATGCTTCAAAGATTACTTTTATTTAAAGTTTGGGTTCTGTTTTCATAAAGAAACAGGTGTGTTTTTATTCCAAGGTTGAGTACATGACTGTAAATTGGTGTGTGTTACATCCAAAAATAAAACCCAGAAAGATTTGACACCGTCTCTTAAAATAGGCTTTGCCCTCAAAATAGCTCAGATGGCTTAAACTTCAACAGTTTAATGACACGTTGAGTCCGGTGGAGAGAGGTGCGCACCTGACGAGCCGCAGGGTGTCCTTTCGAATGTTTATAAGGCTTCGCAGCGTCTTCACTGGTTCCTGAGGTGGAGGAGCCGCATACGGGAACTGAAGACAAACAAAAAACAAATTATAGATGTAAAGTACACGTCTGGAGACCGAGGCATTTGTTTGCTCTCAACCACCCAACATTCCTTTTCAATTACCGCAGCAAAATCTAGGCTGTGCTCGATGACCGCGACTGCTCTGCTCTCCATTTAACCTTTTTTTTTTTACACAAACGGGATTTGGGTTGTCAGCACGGACTCTGTCGATGCTGACAAGTGCTGAGCCGTAGCAGAAAAAACTGCTTGGACTGAGTCTTTCCAGAGACGGAGCTGACACTTTAGACGAGGACCTTTTATTTTTTTTTTTAAGTTTCAGCACACAAGGGGACTTGAAACATTCCTGAGTCAAACAGAGGCTCATTATTTCAAGCTACTTATGGAACACACCGTCAAATTAAAGGCCAAGTTTTCCTTAGAGGAATGCATATCACCCATAAATCCCCAAAGGACAAAACCCCCAAACACAAACAGAGCAGTGTGTTTGGTTCAGACCTCTCCACAGATAAACGGCGCCACGATGGAGAAAACTCAGCTGTCCAGCTACACCTCAAGGACAAGACACTCCTTTCAGGACCAAAATGTTCATATATTGGACAGAAAAGACAGATGATGAGAAGAAGCCATTTATGTGAAACAAGAAAAAAAAACTTTTTTAAACAGAGGAGATCTCAGATTTCAGCTATCTAAAACCTACAGTGCAGCATTAAGTCCAGTTAGTTTCCCTCTAACTCATACCTTCCTTCATGTGACCAAAACATCTCTCTTGTGAGCCTGGCTTCAGCTGCACAATATATCATTTGAGCATCGTAATGGCAATGTACGTGTTCGCCTATAATCTTATAATCTTAGATCTTTCAAAAATATATTTTTGATCTTGTTTTGAGACTGATTTATTAAACCTTAACTTAAAATAAGGATAATTTTAGTCAAAATAAGTGATTTCAAGAATCTTACCAAGTGCAATTGTCTTATTCATTGGCAGATGTTTCACTTAATTTGAGTCAAATTTCCAGGCTAACACGATTAATCATCTTCCACATTCTGCTCTGGTTTAGTAAAATCAGTCTTAAAACAAGATCAAAATTATTTTTTTGGCTGGATATAGGGTTGCAAGACTTGGTTAGATGGACAATTTTTGCTGTGTAGTCACATTGCAGGATGTAGAAGGCAAATTAAATCAACGTTTTACATAGGGACTAAACCACTAAGCCATAAGTTAATGCATTAAATGGTTGCATGCTTTGGCTTTTATTTTGACGAGTTGCTTCCGCTGACGGCTTTGTGTCAAAAATGCTAAGACTTGCGTTTTGTTGTGAAACGTCTTGGACAACAATGGCAACATTTTTCTGAGAAGTGTTGTGGGTTAATTCTAGAGGGGGGGAGGAAGACGGGGAGGATCTTGACAAAATGAGAAATATCGCAGAGAACTGAAGGAAAAGAGGTAAAGTGGCGCTTGTGTAATTTTTGTAATCTCACAACCAATTTACATACATTCACGTACCAAATGAAACTGTTTTGGCTTTGATCCAGTCAAAATTAGGGGTGCATTTCCCCTCAATTTCCTTAATTTGAGAGATGGGAGATCTGAGATTGGCTGATACTTCATAAAGATCAATGGAAAAAATTGGCTTCTCGTCTAATACTGAAGGTGTACTGTGACCTTATAACACCTGACAGTGTCAGCTATCTAAAAAAATTAGTAACGGACAAAATCTGAATCATCAGGTCAGACTTTTTAAAAATCTGTGATTGGTCAGAAAACTGCAATCGGTGCACCCCTAGTTAAAATAGTTAATAATAGAATTAATTTGAAACAGAATACCAGAGTCTACCTCATACCTGCCATCATCTGCTGACAGCAACAAGTAACACCTGTTCATGTTAATCAGCAGCTGTGGACTGAAGCAGTTCTGGGGGGGCTTCAGGGCAAATTTTGTAAAAATCTACACAAAACTCTGCATTTCCCAGCCTTTTGAAGAGTGTTTTACTAAATTCTTAGGATTAACAAAACAACATAAAATCAGTATTTTCTGAAAGTAGAACACTGAAAACCAGACTTTAACCTGAACTTTATCCGAGATCAGAACTGAAACTTTTATTCTCCTTATTTTGTTTTCTATTTACACACTGAGCTCCAGTTAGTCTTGACTGGATCATATGATCCTTTTATCACGAAATATTCTCTGAGAAACTCACAGAACAAGTTACCTTCATAAACCTGAGTAACCAGTGATTATTCTACAAAATAAATCAACTATCAACTATAACAATATATTAGCATTATTAAAATCCCAAAACAATTAAATTAACTTAAAGATAATATTTGAAGAACTATGGACCTGCTGTAGGTGCATGTTTATTTCTTTAAACCAGATCAGTTTTTTTTTCTGACAAAAATAATATTTTAAATCATGTTTATACAAATGATAAAAGTATTAACAACACAATTGCTTGAAAATGTTAATTTTTATACCACCAAATTTTTATTTAAAACGTATTCCTTTCACTAGCTTCATTAGCCATTACTAGCAAAAAAACAACTCCGGTCGGCCCACAATGCATTATGGGATATGGTGGGCCGTGAAGGATCCATCGGACCAGTCCTTCAATTCTGAGCAAAGGAAGGGCGCATTTGTCGGCCGCATCGGAGGAGTCTTTGGTTTTGGACAGCCTCCTTCGCAGCGCTGTGATGTAAGCGGCCGACGAATTCGGCCTTCGGAGGACTCGGTCTCTCGTTTTGGACACAACCCATATTAACGTCACACATGAAATCTATCCGTGCGCGTCACTGAAGATGTGTATACTATTTTCAACAATGACGAAAACGAGAGTTTTTTTATTAACGTTAAAGTCAAAAAAATTAAAGTCAGTATAAGTGGAATCGTCACCCGCTGCCAGTTAGAAGGCTGCTATAATAACATTAGCTTGCTAATGCGCATAGTGGTGCTGCAAGGAAAAGTGTCCCCCGTGAAACAGTTCACTTGCGGTGTTCAGGCTTTTTAAACCGGTATGTCAGTATTCAGATAATTCATATCATAACAAAAATAAAAAACGGTTTTCGATACAAATCGGTATACCGCCCTGTTCTATAAGAAGTTGTAAAATCTTTTTTAACGTCCCCCATTTGTGGTGCCCCCTAGATGGACGGCGCCTTTAGCATTTGCCTATACTACCTATCCCATGAGATAGAAAGAAACATGTACTCAGGTCCCAGCACAATAAAAGGAAGCAATAAAAGAAGAACTCCTCTCAAATACGCACAAAAAAGAGGTAGGATAGGTGCAGATTAATCATCAACAAGTTGGCAGCATAACTTAACTTGTTATTCAAGTCATCTGTGGAAAATTCCTGTCATTTTTCATATCTGTTTTTTGCAATATTATACAGACCTAAGTCAAGCAAACACAGACCCTAACAACTCTCGATTGTGAGGGGAGTGAGTTTAATCTGCATGTGAATTTATCGCTCCAGCTTTGCCTTTCAACGATAAAAACTTAGGTGCAAATAAGTAAACATAACCTTTAGACCTAACCTAACTGTGGTCCATTTCCCAGCTCAAAGCTGCTGAATGAGCGTAAGGGGAGAGTCGAGGGCAGTTTGAGGATCTCCGGAGGAGAAACATGCAGGAAGTGGTCAGATACCTCGACACTACAACTACTCCTCTCAGCTCCCGTGTGTGTATTTGAGCGTGTTTGTGCGACTGTGAATAGCGCCATATTCAGCACTATTACACATCTGGGCTCAGCAGGAGTCCCGCCTGTAAACCACACAAACAAACACACTCAGAGTCTTAAAGGAGACATTCACCGAAACCTCAGTCACCGGCAACACTGTAGGTCCTTTAACAGTTTCCTGACTCACACAACCAAAGCAAAAACATCTTAAACATTTCCTCTTTTTATAATACAGGTGAGTTCTGCATTTTGGATCTGTTTTGTTCAAATGAAAAGAGGTCAATGTTCTGCAGCTTATCTGAAGTTCTATTTACCTAAATAAGATCTGTTACAGATGTTTTTTTTTCTCATGACTGCAAGTATTTTAGTTTTTTGCCAACCAATTCTGGTAAAAAAATAAATAAATAAAATAAAATCCATTTGTATTGTTTCAGACGTGACTTTCTGAGTAAATTCTGCCCCATCCATTGTCATATCTGCCAAGTGGTGCAGCAGACAGTGTGCGATCGCTGAATTCTGTGCCACAGCAGGATTATAATCTCACACACAATTGGAGAGAAATGCTCTCATAGTTTTAGCTTCAGGCAGAAACAGCAGAAATCAGCTCTCAGAGAACGCTTCAGTCTCCTTTTTCCCCTGCAGGTTTCAGCTCTTTGACATCTGCAGCTCGGTGTAATTTGACCATCAGGCTTATGATCGAGTTCGAACAAACTCACAGCATAGAAATTCTAGAAATCACTTTTCGTTACGAGTTTAATAGGATGGAATAAAAAGGGTTGATAGTAACTCCTGATACCAAAACATTCACTAATCTGTTGATTGGCTGCACAGATTTGAATCTAGATAAAAGTGAGTAATTACTGAAAAGCCTAATTGAGAATTAAAAAAACAACAACATATAACGGTTAAAGGAGACCTACTGCTACTGGTCTGCTGCCCAGGAAGTTGAGATCAGTGTTTTCCCCGAACAGGTAACCCTCCGGGTGGGTGGAGTCAAACTTCTCTCCTCCCATGATGAAATGGTTGGCGAAGTAGCTCCCTGAAAAGATACAGAGATTATAGTTTATTTAATTCAAACGTCAAACTATTTAGTCTAAACTTGTAAAGCCTGAATGTTTTGCAAAAAATCTGTTCAGACACACGAGCACAAGTAAAAATATTATCATCTGGATATTTTCAATCTGCAGCTTCTTCACGGTTACAGCAACAAGACTTAATAGTTGTTTTGCTTTGTAATCACAGGGCAGGCTCATGGCACAAAACTGTAACTGTGGCTCACTGAGCACATGGTAACATTGCTTTACTGTAGTTTTCTTTAAAAACTGACAGTTCCAGTTCACGTTTTTATTTTCATAAAACATCTACAGTATCTATGAAGAACTGGAACTGTAGACCTCTAACGGTTTTTGTTTAACAAAAAAATTACTGCAATTTTTAAATATTTAAAACCAGAGGTATTTGGAAAAAAAATAACTAAAGGCCCTGTCACACTATAACGTTTTAGACAACTTATTCCAACTTATGAAAATATTAAAGATCTACATTGAAGGTGGCATTTTTTAAAAAATCAACTAGAAGCCTCTTTTAGGTGTTTACTGCAATGCTAACTAATGAAATAAATAACATATTAGTAATTTAGACATTAAAACATTTTCATAAGTTGGCTAAAACCTTAAGTAAATTCAACACTTCATTTTTTAGAGTGCATAAACAACCCCTTTCATGAGTTCCGGTCCTGTTTAAATTTGTAGCGTGTAACGAGCTGTTAAATTTTAAAGTAAAGAAGTTAAACTGTCATTTTTATGTTTTGAATATAATGAACTACAAGTAAAAAGATACAAAATAAAAAAAAAGATTAAAATTACAGTAAAATTACAGATTTTTCAAAAAAATAACTTTAAGTAAATGTACTTTGTTCCTAAACACCTCTGTTACAAATAATAAAGCCTCTCTTCATTAGGTGGGAGAAGTGGCGGTGTGGTGGTGGGGTCTTTTCCTGGGCTCTGTCACCAGATCCCACAGACCGGAACCTGGGCAGGACGGACCGGTGTCATCAGCACCACGAGCACCACAAAAAGGAGGCAACATTTCTGCTGCTGTGATGACCAGAGAACCTACAAATCAACACTTTTCCCTCCATTTCAACAGCAGCAAACTGTAACTACCTATATCCAAATAGTTTTTGATCTTTTCTCAGACATTTTAGTATCATCACTGCCAAAAGGCAAAGGTGAACAATAATCTTTGCGTGTCTGTCAGCGAAGTATCTCTTAAACCACTAAACAAACTTTGACAAAACCACTATCTTTTATGAGATCAAAGCTGTATAATGTAAGTATAAGCACATAAAATACAATAGTTCTTAAAACTGAGCTAAATATTAACATTATTCAGGTGATAAAGGGGGGTTGAGGTTAGGGATTTTTACAAAACTTCATCCAGGATATATAAATCTGTTCATTTAGGGTCAATAAGATTTGTTTTTAAACCTTATGTTGGACAATTTTATGTCAATATCACTTCTGCCATTTCAGTTCAGTTCACAAGTCTGCCATATCATATGCTATAGGCATCTGATATCGATTAGGGCTGCGCAATACATCAGGAAAACCTGCGATGTGCGATAACAGTGCTTAATATTCCAGTGATGATATGACTTATGATAAATGAAAAAATACTTCAGTATGCAGTGATGATTTTCTTTCTGCTTTGTTCAGAGCAAAAAAAACCTGTTTTTAAAAATGCAACTAGACAGCTGCTGTACTAGGAGTGAAACAACAAACCGCATATAATACAGTGTCCTAATGGCTTAAAAAAGGTCGCAAAAACATGCAGTTTTTGTGATGTGCATATTGCACAAGCTATTAATGCAATGACGCTGAATTTGCTATTTATTGTGCAGCCCTAAAATCGATCCATAGAGGATATGATGATGATATGGATCAATGTTTTTGTTTATTCTTGATGTAACTGAATCATTAATCGATATGGATCAATAGTGAATATCTTTAAATGTCAAATAGAAAACCTATTCAATACAATATCTTAAATAATAAACGTTAACAAGATTTTTAACCTTTATCAACAGTATGACTTTATTCGGCTTCCTAAAATAAATTATACACTTTGATATTTTACATCTGATTAAAGATAATCTGCTGGACTTTTTATTAATGGAAATGTTACTTTTTTTGCACTGTGTCTTATCACATAGCTTTAACACAAAACATGTAAATTTTAAATCTAAATGTGGGATTCCACTGGGAGTAGTGTGATGTAAGTTTTGATTTGTGGAGCTTTTTCTAACTTTTTAGCTCTGAAATTGTCACTCTTGCAGCTCATTTTGAGTCAATATACAAAATCCTACATGAAATCGTAGGGATTTTGGTCTTCTTTCACCCAGGGTGTGTCTCTTTGCTACAGGACTTACTGCTTTCTCTCAAATCTCCCCAGAATACAAGGAGCACACACCCAGTCTTCCACAGACTAACTCAAAATATTCTAGTCTAAACAATCTTGTCATAAAACACTGTAGAAACATAAAAATCCACTTGTGCAACAGTCAGGATTTTCAGTTGCTTGGGTTTAGATATTTTAAAGATCTGATTTGTGGTTTTTGGTGCATTGTCTGTTTGTTTGAGGTTTAATTTTCAATCTCGTTAAACCTGGCAGTCAGGGACTGACAGACTCAGGTGTGTGGTTACCATGGTGACCATAATAATCCAATGACAATGGATTTTGAATATCTTGGTTTTCTTTACACTCCCTGTTCATATAAATGTAGTTTTTCTTAGATCATTACTAATTTGATGTTGGACTTTTAGGCAGCTGCTGTATTGATCTCTTTTTTGTTTACTAAAGTGAACAATTAACTCACAAAACGTGGGACTTGTTGACTGATAATTGTGACTGCACCCCAAAGGGGTTAAAGCTCATATTTCTTTAAAATACACTACAATAAACAATCAAACGCTTAAATGCGACGGATTTTGATAACAGGAAATGGAACAGGTTGTCACCAATCCAGGTTTTGATTTGAGACGCCTGCAGGCCTGAGAACAAGTGATGATGATGATTCCTCCTCATCCGTTGGAAGCCTGAATCTGCAGTGAGCTTCAGTAGCCCCCCCCAGCCCCCCACATAGTCCGACCTGTTGTTCTGTTTGATCACTTACCGGATTTCGGTGGATAACGATACACCGAACTGGACGGAATGTCCACTTCTTCCACACCGATGTTCTGCCTGCTCGTTAAAGCGCCCATTTCCAGTCAAAAACAGAAGAGCACGCGGCTTAACGGGGGCATAACACCTCGGGGTGCCTGTTTTGTTTTTGGTTTTTTTTTTATTTCTATAAATAGGCGCTGCGTCTCTTTTATTCCCGATCATTTAATCCAGTCCGTGCCATTTCTGTCGGCTGCTCCGCCGAAGAGCCCCCGCCGTCCGTCCGTCAATAATATGACCGTTCCGGGGATTAGTAGTTGTCTGGCTGCTTATCCCTCCCCCGTTGGAGAGTAAACCTGGTCGTGAAGCGGAGAACGAGTCGCTTTAACAGCGGGGAGACGCACAATGAAAGCCGTAAAAAAAACGCGCACGGTTCCCCGCTTGATGACTGAGTATCCCTCCCGGTGTGAAGTCTGTCAGAGAGGACTGTGGATCCCCATGACGTCAGACAGGCACAAATCCGGACCGTGTTTTTTTGCGCAGTCCCCCCTCTCTCCTCTAACGGAGTGACTGCAGCACAGACACCCCCACCACCGGCCTATCTGTTTAAAATAAAACCAAAGCTCAGCTATTTGCATCTGTGGTTGTCTTTAAATCAAATTAAATTAACTTTGATTTATATTGCACTCATCCCGTGATAAAAACAATTATATTTTGCATTTATAAACCCAAAACAAAAACACAACTTTACTCAAAGCGATAATTATTGAGATAAAACAAAGACAGAATTAGTGCCAGCTGTAATGAACATTCCCCGCCGGTAGGGGGCAGTGAAGCAAATATAGCGAAGGGGGCGGGAGGTCTAACAGCCAATCAGACGACGACAACACTGGCGCAAAGAAGAACTGGAAGAGGAAGGTTCGCTGCCGCCATTTCACGTAAAAAGCAGCGCGCTTCAATCTGAGACCAGCGGAGGGAAACAGACGGTAAAATTCTGAATTTTCTTTCAGTCTTCCACCTTAAGGATTTATAAGCAAACGTGGCGTTTTGTTGCAGTGCAGGCTGTAAGGTTTAATGTCGTAATCGACGTGTTTTGTTGTCTCCAGATCATCAACATGAGCTACGGAAGGCCGCCGCCAGACGTCGAGGGAATGACCTCCCTGAAAGTGGATAATCTGACTTACCGAACTTCGCCCGAGACACTCCGACGAGTTTTCGAGAAGTACGGCCGCGTGGGAGACGTGTACATTCCCCGGGACCGGTACACCAAGGAGAGTCGGGGCTTCGCCTTCGTGCGGTTCCTCGACAAGCGCGACGCCGAGGACGCTATGGACGCCATGGACGGCGCGCTCCTCGACGGGCGGGAGCTCCGGGTTCAGATGGCTCGTTACGGACGACCACCGGACTCCATGTACAGCCGGAGAGGTGGACCACCACGCAGATACGGCGGGTACGGACGCAGAAATAGGGGTTATCGGGTTTAAGCCGTGAGAGTGTTTGAATGAGAACTGTTAAGAGTTGGACAAACGAGCACATGGTCGAGTAGACGTCGAAACAAGGCCGCTGTGAGAAGTTCGAGTGCGCACGGTGCATCAGCACTTCCTGAAGAAAACTGGATTCTAAGCCTTTTCTAATACATTTGTAGTTAAGAAATAATAGACAATTTTTGTCACAGGTCACTCTAAACAAAAAGCGCCTTTAGCTGGAAAAACCATGTGATTTGGATTGATGATTTTATTGTCCCCCATGTGCGAATTGGACTGGTTCAAAAAACATTTAGAGCTTAAAGCCATTTATGAAAGATTTTTAAGTAGTTCTAAAGCAGATCATTGCACAAACTAAGTTGTAAATAATTATATTATAGGTTAAAGTTTAAGGAAAAGGGTGTTGTAGATAGTTTGCTGTTGTATAATCTATTGAAATTCTTTTTTGTTTAAAAGTTTCTTATGTTGTTTCTCTTGAACAGTCGCTCAGACAGTCCTCGTCGACGCAGGCGAAGCCGCAGCCGCTCTAGGAGCAGGAGCCGATCCAGATCCAGGAGCCGTAACCGCTACAGCCGCTCCAGGTCCCGCTCCTACTCCAGGTCCCGCTCCAGGTCTAAGTCAAAGTCCAGATCCAAGTCAAAGTCCAAATCCAGGACACCCAGGCGAAAGTCCAAGACTCCTTCCAGGTCGAGGTCACGCTCTAGGTCCAGGTCCAAGTCGAAGAGCAGGACCCCAACTTCCAACAGAGGGTCAAAGTCTAGATCCAGGTCCAAATCCAAGAGTGGGCCTAAATCACCAGGAGAGAACAACGCAGAGCCTTAATGTGGATCTGGACACATTATGACGGTATTCAGGGGGCGGGAGTGGTTTTTACTACTAGTTTTGTCTGAGATGAGTTAGTCAACAACTGAATTTCGTCTTCTGCAGCCTTTCTGCTCACAGGTTGCAAAGTCTGCAGAACGCTGTTTGAAATTAACACATGTGTTCTTAAGTTAAAAGTTTGTGTATGCTTTACTTTGCATGACTCTTTAAACAATGTAAAGCACACACAGGCAACAGATTGATAGTGCCATAGATTATAAAATGGGGTATTTAATCACATTTGTATGCGAGTGTGTGTGTGTGTTTGGGGAGGAGGGAAAGTGGGATGCTCACTCAAACCGTTCACTTAAATGTGGAATTCTTTCCTCCAAGCTGCTGAGTCCTGTTTGCAAAGAGAGGAGGAGATGGGGGTGTTGCAGTGTGAGAGCAGTTAGTGTGTGACCCGCCGGTGTGACCTGCCTGTTGCTGAGAGATGGCAGTTGCTAAGGAGCGGGTCACCGAGGCAACGGTGGTTGCTATGGAGCAGGCCGTCATGGCGGTGGTTCGGGCTGTCAGTTGGTGTATAAAGGTGGTGTGGTGAGGTACGTTCACGGGGACCACAGGCAGTGAGCAGTTTTCTCCCCCAGCCCGTGTCTGTGGCTTCCTCCGCCTCTCACAGAGGGAGCCAACCCCGAGGTTTGTTTTTTAAATATGCCCCGAGTATAAGACCCTTCTTAGAGCTAGTATTTGGGGACAACTGGGCCAAGAAAGCTGCAAAATGTGAAGATAAGTTACTTTATTTGTACAAAGACAGTTTTCTAAATGTTAGTCAGGGCAGAGTTTGTACCATTATTGTATTCAGATCAGCTGCAGGAATTGATACAAACTTCTATTCTTGCACTCAGTAACTTAAGTTTCATCTTTCCATCCAGATCTCAGATGCTTTGAGCCTTTGCTGAAGACACCAGGAACAGCCTCACGTTGAGCAAGAGGACTCCACATTTACCCACTGAATGCAGACTGAAAGGTTATTGGATCTTGGTCTGAAATGATTTTAATGTTTAATTTGTCTAATCTGACCGAACAAGTTCTGTAATGTTTGGCGTTTGTAAAACTGATTATAGGAAGGGATTTGTTTAAAAAAAATGTTCACAAATTAACTTTTTTTTTTTTAATTTGTACTTAAAATATTTCTGTATTAAAGTAGATTCTTTCAGTGAGCTCTCCTGCTTTATTATTTTTTTTTAATAAAAATTTTATTTGCAGAAGCTGATAAAAAAAATTGTTTCGTTCAATGTTCACAGTATTTGCTGTTAATGCTTGTCTGAAAAAATGGCTTAATGTAAAGTGACACAAGTCACCCAATTTACTTATTTGAGCCCATTTTCTCTTCTGTCAAATCTCTTTATTTTCTGTCTGGTTCAAGTTGCTTTCCTATGACTCTAACCCCTTTTCTTGTGTATCTTTTGTGCACTAGGCGCAGTTGTGTAGCAGTTGAGTAATGCTGGTTAGCTGTTAAGATGCGGTGCAGTGCGGTGGTGACATGGTGGTGTGGCGTGTTGCGGTGCTGAGTGCCCGGTGCTGTTCCGGGGCTCAACCCTTCGCTGCCGTTTGCCGGTTTGTAAGCTCACAGATGTGGCAGATCATCCATCCTCTCCTGTGTTGTGACCTCTCTCTCTCTCTTCCTACATGTGCTGTACATATTGTCCTCTTTGTTTTTCTTTTTTATCTCCCCTTCTCCTGTGTCCCACTCTAACCTCCCCCTCTGTGGGTTATCTGCTGTTAAACTAGTCTTGCTTGCTTTGGAAAAATGGTCCAGTGTGATCCCTGGTGAAACGTTCAAGAGGCAGTTATGTCTGCTTATGGGATTTTTTTTTTTTTATGCATTTTTTTTGTGAATCTCAGATTTCTTGTAATTGCTTTACATGACTGCTAATAAATGTCTTTTGACAATAAAAAGCTAATTGCAATTAATGTGTTTTCTTTACAGCGCCCTGTTTTATTTTAGAGTTTGATTATCCAAGATATGCATGCAATGTGCTGCTTGCCAGATGTAGCAATCCTTCCTTATCAACGTGGAAAAGAGCAAACTCTGGTTGGGCAAAATTGTGTATGGATATGTCATTTTGCAATAAATGCCATGATGGCATTTTTGTGACACTTAAAGTTGAAATGTGTAAGTAATTTTAGGAAACAAGTTAATTGATTTAGAGTAAAAAACATGCAGTGCAATTATCAATTATTCATTATTGGCTAAATGCCACATTGACTAGAAGTTTTTCCCAAGATTGTCCAACCTTACTACAAATAAGATTTTGTATAAACAGGCATTTACAATAATTTCTCCTTTCCTCAAATCTTGTTACGGCACAACATAAGGATGTACTAATGAGATATTTTTGTAATAGATACAGATCATGCTCTTTTTTTTTTTTTTTTAACCGTAGAATCTAGAAACACCATTGTTGCTATTTTGTACAAACGTGAATTTTTCTGTTGGGTTGTAAAGTATTTTTAGCAGTATTTTTATCTTGATAGAAGTCATCCTGGAACTGATAACTTTTTAATGAACAATATCAATATTTTTAAAATGGCAGTTTTTTGTTTAATGTGGATTTTTTTTTTTTAATTGAGGTTTACAGAGACATGTTTTTCTTTGGAAGACCCAGTATTTTTACAGTATGATTTGACTGTTTCTATTTCAGTTTCTCTATGCTCCAATTCACAAATAAACTAGGGCCACCATGCAAAAATGAAACTAGTCCACGTTTTAAGTCTAATTCATATTCAAAGCTCATTAAAGTCAGTTTCAAATTGCATTTGCCTGTTGGTAATAAATCTTGAAAAGCCTGTTAATTTGTATTTTAATTGGTGCCACATTTGTAAGGAACATGCATTTATAGGATGAGCAGTAGAACTCAGTATATGTGAGTGGCACACATGAAATTTTGTCAAATTTTCATTGCCAAACAGCATTGTTAATCTTCCAAACACAAATTTCCTTACTTTTTTGTTTAGTATATATACCTATAGGACTATGCTTTTGCTCGGCATGCAGCTCAAATGACTAATTTCAGTTTAAATGCAGACTTTTCTACATAATTTAATATTTATTTTGATTATTTACTTGGAATAAAAATGCACTGATTTAGGCTACGTCACTGTTAGAATTAAAATATATTTAATTGGGATATGTATTGCAATACCTTTTCATTTTATTAATTGATTAATTGGGATTAAATTTAATTTGCTGTCAAGTTTTTTTTGTTGTTATTGAACCCTCCTGCTGCCCCTGGGTCATATTGACCCATTTGATCCAGGAGGGTTAAATGTTGACGGACAGGTAGCTCCTCAGGTGAGAACATTTGTCCCTCAGCTGACGTTAAACCCGGCTTGACTTTATCGCCCCTGCGGCCTCCAGTACACGGGTTCTGTCAGAAACCATTTGGATCCTCCTGTGCGTCCTGCTGATGAGCTTATCTGCAGACACGGCATGGGGGGGGGGGGCGTGGAGCAGAGCACGTGGCCCTGCTTCGTGCACCTGTCCAGTCCCAGCAGGTAGACTGGAGGGAGGGGGAGTCGGGGGCGTACCCGGAGGATGTGACGTTCTGATCGGACAGAATCTCGTCTAAACGCCGCTGGTCGTTCCCTGTTAATGTCTGGTGAGGATTATCCGAATGATGGCTGAGTGAGAAGCAGGAAGATCAGCAAGAAAACAAACATGGATGCGACTTTTATATTATCCGCCATCATTTTCACGCTCCTCGCCATCGTGGTCGCGACGTCGCTGCTCGGCGCCTCGTCGCCCGCGGCGGACAGTGCAAACGCGCGGAGTTACTTCGGACGCAGCAGTAGCCGAGACGGCGGAGGATTAGAGCGCCAGAACGGACACCTACCGACCGGGGGCAAGAAGAAGAAGGAGGCGGAGAACTGGAGCGAGATCAGCGGGAGCGCCCACGACCACTGGGATGTAGTCAAGTCTGTGCATTCAGTAGGTAACCTCTAAAAATCTGTCACAGAGGAAAGAGATGTATGTTTGTTTGTTTGGTCTGTTGGTGTGTTGGGATTGCATAATTCTCCCTCTAATCTGTTTAAGTACTCGTGCAGACTCGGATCCTGTCTGAGGTAACACAGGCTGAGGAAGAGCTGATAAATACTAAGAATTAAAGCCATTAGGGCTTCAGGATATTAGAAAAAATACACGAAAAACTTGCCACATCTACTAATGCCAAGACTGGAGAAACATAGGCTACTGTGAATTTAACTTTTCTTTCATTAAACAGAGTCTCAATAGCATGTGGAAGAACCATACACAGCCAACAGCCTCTTGTCACCAGCTTGAAGAGGACGTCATGCAACATCCACTTTTTCAGCATTAAATACAGTTTCTAGTGTACTTGGAGTCTCTAGGAGTGCAAAAAGTTTAATGTAGTCTCTCCCGGTTTTACAATGATATCGTTTTGACAAGTCTTCTGTTGACATATTTTAATTATTTTGTAAAAATGTTTGTAAAATGTTTCTGCGCTGCTAGATAGACATTGCCCCCTCCATCAATCTAGAATGAACTGCTCTGGATGCTGTCACAGCACAAATTTCCTCCCTATATTTGCCATTTGGCCACAAATCTGTCACAGATGAAGTGCCATACTTTTAGGCCAATGGATTCCTCTGTACAGAATATGTGTTATCTCCATCCATGAGTTTTGACCATTTGGCTATCTAGTTCATCCATCCACTATCTTTACCCACTTCATGCTTCCAGAGTTACGGGGGTCAGTGCCTATATCCAGCAGTTACTGTGCGAGGGGCAGGGAACACTGGACCTGGACAGGTCAAAAGTCCATCACAGAGCCCTTTATAAGATTATAAATTCTTTCTGACTGACAACTCTTCTTAAAACTATCCATGTTTGGACACAAAACTGCTGGCTTCTGCAAGGAAAATAGTCAAAGCAACATGGCACCATTGCTGTCCAAGCTTTTTTTCCACATAAAGAAACACAATAATTATGTATGTGGAGGGGGACCAAAAGTTTGCCCATAGCTCATGCCAGTAAGGGGCAGGGCAATGCAAGACATAGAGTAAAATGACACAGCTTTTATCACGCAACTATGTCAATGAGAGAGGATTTCGAACAGCACACCCAGGCTCAGCCCAAAGATGTTCAATGGAGTTGAGGTACTCTCTGATAAACCCTGATCTCTGAGGTCTAACCTTGTCATTTTAGTGGGGAGAGTTGGGTCTCAGAGGTATGGGATTGCCACTGGTTGTTCACCTGGGGTACCAGAAAGTCAACAGCATTATAGATTGGCATTGGCAGAAAATATCTGGCAAGTGTTTCATAGGAGTAACCCACAGATGCGTCATCCTTACAAGAAGATAACGAAGCACAGTGTAGCTTTCACCTCTCAGAAACAAGCCTGACGTAACATCTATTTTGTATCAATGGAAACAAATTTTTTAAGAAATAAAATCTAGGGTATGTTTATAAGCACAGCCGAGAGGGATGTAAAAGGTGTGCGTACAGAAGGCAACAAGTAGATAAAGTTCACCAAAGGAAGGAAGTCCGTATAGAGGCAGCATTGGTGCAACACCGTTTGACCTCCCAATTCTCTGGCAGGAGCAAGAATACCCCTACGCTCACAAAGGAGAGGTCGTTGAGCACTCTTCCTCCTCCACGTCCAGGCTGATTGTCCCCAGCTCTGGAAACAGACACATGAGTTTAGAGGTAGACTCGTCGTCCGAGGCCTCGTCGGGGAGTGGTCGTAGGTCGTTCATTGGGCTCTCTGATAAGGAGCTCTTAAAGTGTGCTTTCTCTTACCCCCAGACCGAAGGAGCCCCAGAGAGCCCATGGAGAAACAGTAAGCACCACTAATGAGTTAAATCTCTTATTCTATCACTGACGGGTTTAATTGATTTCTAATCAGTACTTTTTTTTTCTGGATTCTCTTTTAGCAAAGAAGGTGGAATCGGATGCTAATAATTCCTTGAAGTATGTTCCTGGAAAGGCGCGGTCGCACCATTTAGAGATGATGATGTCCAAAGAGGAGCTGGAGGAGGAGCAGAGGTCAGTAAAAACTACACCAAAGAACAGGATGGTTAACAAATTCAAGGTTCACACCAAGAAGTGTCCAGACTATTTATTTTTACCTGCTCTATAAGGTATAAATGTTTAATTACAGATGATGAAACAATCAAAAACATAAACAACAATACTGAAAGCAAGGTTAGCTCAGTTTATGTGATTCTTAAGCTACTTAAGAACTTTCATTTCATATGAAAAAAAACTCAAAGACTATTTTACTTTAGGTTTAAGGGGGTAATTCATATATTTACAGTATAAACAAATCAAATAAGTCCTTCATAAATAATTCTTGTTGATTTTCGGTAAAAAAGGTGAATATTTGATGGATTGTGAATACCAAAATAGGAAGTGAATTCTCTGTTTAGTCCAATAAAATGGAAACCATTTAGATGATGGGTAAAATTAAAAGTAAATGACCAGATAAAAATGCTGCAGAATGGGAATTTTGTTTAGTTTTTTTTTTTTCCCCCCTTTCACTGCTTCACGTGTGATTTTAGTCGTTTCACACGTTTACGTTCATCTGTTGTATCCCTGCTCGGCTTCAGGCTAGACTGACTTAAGTCCGGATTGAGTGTCTGCCAAGCATTAGCTGAATGACAAGCAACAGGAGATTTAGAGGAACGGAAAGCACCAACGAATAAAGAAAACACAGGGAAAATGGGATGCTGCTTGAGGATTTATTTTATTTTTCTCTTTTTGCTTATCTTGCTCAGGAGAGACTCCAAGACAGAAATTAATTGTTTGTTAACCTGAAAAAACAGCAAAAATGTGGTAACGTATGAGTTATTCTCACCTATTTGTCCCAGAAAAGTCACTTTCTGGCCATTTGTACAAAAAAAAAAAAAAAACAACCAAACAAACATTAAACAACTCTCAGCCAATTTGCACTCGCAGTCTATGAGCAGTGAATCTTGCCTCAGCAGCTTTTTATCCTCATGTGGCCACGAAGCGACTGATGTGTTGGTGCCGTGTTGCTCTGCTGATCCCACCTCTCCTCCCCCGTGTTGCACCGTTTTTTTCCCCCTTTAGACATGTTTTTCGCAGATGTGTTCCACCAGGTGTTGATTGTTTCTTCTATTTTTTTTTTTTTTTTTGAGGAGGTTCCTTTGTTCTGCCACAAGGGGGCGCCAGAGTAACACAACAGAGACAAATGAGTTCCAAAATCTCCTTTGGTTTTTAGGAACAAAGGTACAAGGAAAATACAATGGTTTATCTATTATGTTTATTTTATCTTACTTTATTATTTTTTTGTTATTAATTGGGCATTAATTAATTTGGATATAATTGAATATTTTATCTCTAAATATATGAATTCAGATATAAGATCACACTTTGTTCTGTATTTTAAGATTTTTTTTTCCTTATTTATACAAAAAATACTATTTTATACCAATCTTTGCAGTATCACAGCTTTAGAAAGCAACCGTTCCTACATGCAGCCATAAAAGAATGTAAACATTTAACCCCTTTCATTCTTAATGCTTAACCATTCTTGCCTTTCAGCATATCTGGGTTTTAAATGACATGATTCCAGTTATGAGGAAGCACTTTTTCCTTATCAGGTCTTCAAATGAACCAAATATAAACTCAACATGGCATTTTACTAAGATGTAATATTTAGTTTTTATCTACTAAACTAAGCAAATTGAAACGGTGATATTTAAAAAAAAAAAAAAAAAAGGATATTTTCTGCAGAATAATTTGCGATCGCCGACCTTTTATGATCTTTTCAGTCCGTCACATCATTGTGGATCACTTTTGGCCCACTCTCCTTTACAATCTTGTTAATCTTCATTCATCTTTGTGGGTGTTTCTTCATTCATAGCTCTAAGAAAAACCAGCCACATCAATCATTCACTCTGATGTCCTGACTTTAGCTGCAACGCCTTGATTTATATTTATTTTCCATTTGTTTTTTATTTGGCAGTAGATCAGCACTTAGATCAGTTACCTGCGCAGCCAGGTGAATCATTCTGTACATATTGTGTTTCAGTAAAGGACTTTTAGATATTCTCTGTTTGCTTTAGTATGTTTTCCTGCTTTAATAACCTCACAACTAAACCTTAGTTTCTACTTAAGATCATAGAGAAGCTTTGCAAAACTCCTTGTGCAGCATTTTTTTTTTGTTTTAAGCTGAAAAATGTTATAGTTCAAAGTTTAAGTGATGCACTTACAGAGAGTTCAATAAGACATGAGTGTTGAGGAGCTCTCAGCTACTACCACTCCAAATTTTTACTCAGAATCTGTAAAATTTACTGCGCTACAGAGATTTTTTGATCAGCTGTGGCGTCCATCTTTAATCAGACTGACCTAAAATGTGACTGAGTTGTTGATGTACATCCAGTGATTACTTTAGAAAAAGTGTTTTTCTAACAGACAAACACAAACAAAAACAGGTGACACATTACATGAAACCGAGGATTAAGTTCATCCTAATTAATACTGCATTGATTAAAATGTTTTCAACACTTACATTTTGTCAGAATATGATGAACATATTGAACCTTAACTACGGGCAGTTTAAGCAGGAAAGCCTTCAATTTTTGTCAGTTTCCCTACGAGCTAGCAAAGCTTTTTTGTTTCTTCCCAGCTGGTAAATCTTAATATCCAATTATTGTTTGAGGTTTTCTCTTTATAATGACGTCAAAATTTCCAAATTAGAATAACCTAAAAACAGGATTCAGACCAAATATCAATGGGTTATCTTGATCAGGAAGAAGAATCAAGCCATGTCTCTGGAGCCGCTCATGATATCAGGATGATCCAGGAATCAAAATGGAGTTTCAAAATCTGAAATTTGAAAATGGGGTTTGGTCCTTTAGACTAAATCTAACTTGGATGTGATGGACTGATCATTTGTTTGTGTTCGTTTCGTCTCTCAG
The DNA here is from genome assembly GCA_031762555.1 of Cynodonichthys magdalenae. Lineage (NCBI taxonomy): Eukaryota > Metazoa > Chordata > Actinopteri > Cyprinodontiformes > Rivulidae > Cynodonichthys > Cynodonichthys magdalenae. The sequence goes on along the minus strand of JARVJO010044273.1, from coordinate 3,093 downwards.
TACTCCTCTGATCTCCCACAGGGTGCAGCGTGAACAGCTGGCCTCCATCTTCCAGCTGCTGAAAGACAACAAGGAGACATTTGGGGACATGTCTGAGGGAGAGTTAGAGGAGCAGCTCCGACTCTACTCCATCTGAAACTTCTCTGGAGAGGAAAGCTTCCAACCTCATCGCCCGTGTGCTCACACTCCAGGACTTATCCAGCACATGAAACACTTTGAATAATTTTGATTGCAGTATTCACCACAGCTTCACCCTGACTCCCCTCAGACATTGTGTGTTTGTGTTTATAATCCCTTTGTCTCCACCCCCCTCCCCGCTGCACACTGCAGGTGAATATGCAAAACTTACCTGAGAAGGAACCAAGGAGCATTGTTTCTGTTAGAGAAATTTTACTTGTGTTGTGGAATAAACCAGAACATTTGGAGGCTGTGTGTGTGTTGTGGTTTGCTGTCACGTGTTCATTACTCAGCAAACAGCCCTTCCCAGTTATTTCTGCATACGCACATCAAACATTCCACTTTGCTCTGCTACCTTTCCACTAAATTTCTTGTCTGACCCGCTTAGCAGTACCTGTCTGACTTGGTTAAAAGGTATGTGTTTAGGACTCCGGTAACAAACTGTTCCATATGATGGTATCACGTTGGTCTGCAGCTGATATTTTGTCCACGTTTTATTGAACAACTTAATTTTCTCGGAAATGGCCGTTCAAAGTGTCAGAATTTTTTCTTTTCTGCTGGTGTCGGTAACCTGCATCGTTCTTGTTGTCCTGTTTCAGGGTAATTTACCAGGAAGCAACAGGTGAGTTTCTGTTTGCTGCCGAGGAACTTTTGTGGGTTTTTTTTGTTCTGTCCTTACAATTCAGGTTGAATAAACTAAACTGTTAATTCTTATTACTATTTTTTTAATCAACTTTAATGCACAGATGGACAAATTACTCCAGATCCAGAGGAGAAAACCGCTCGACTGACAGTGATAAAACATGGGAAACAGAGAATACCATTAATTATAGGACCACCCGAAGGAATTCAGTGACGGCACCAAACACTCAAACAAAAACCACTCCAGCTGAGACTCCTATTCCCATGTTATATTTAAAATCGTTTGGCAAGCTTCCCCAGTGGGATTTTGAGGACATTTATAACCAGGATGTTCCACCTAGACCGACAGTGAGTACTTTAAGACAAGATCGGACAAGAATTTTACAAATGGATTTAAATTTATGGGTGTTAGCTGCTCTGCTTGGTCATGCGTTCACTTGCCTGACACATATTTTTGGTGTCTTTCTTTCTGTATGATTTCTTATTTTTATTCACATTACCACATTTTTTACATATCACAGTAAAAGTCATAATTTTAGGTTTATCTGTCATACTCAGACATGTGCACAGTCTCTGCGTAACTCCAAGGATGAGGCCTTCCAGAAGGCTTTCCTGCCCAACATACGCCTATATCTGCACAGAGACGGCATGAACATGAGCGAGTGGAACCGACTTTCACATTATAACAACCCATTTGGGTTTATGCAAATGAAATATGATGGTAGGTTTGGGTTTTGTTTTTGTTTTTTTGGCTTCTATCTGGGCTCACTGTCATGCATCATGTTTCTTAATCTTGGCTCTGAAAACATTACAAAACTCTGCCTCCCATTGTTCTGGCTGAGAACCATAAATGAAATACTTTTAAAATGACCATGGATTTACACTCAAAAGTTTTCATTTTAGCACTACTGATATATAAGACCCCCACCCCCCACTCAATAAAAAAGTTATCACTAATTCAATAAATATTTTTATATAGTTTTTTCCCCTGTGTGTACCTTAGACAAAAGCTATTTGAATAAGAGTTACAAAGAATTCAATGTGGACTGTTTGTCGTACTGGGAGTCATTTATTAACAGCAAAATGTATTAACTAAAGTAGCATAATGTTGACAGTAAGTAAATTGGTATTGAGACAAAACATGGGTTTTTATTTATTAAAAAACATGACTGAAGTAAATGAGAATCTGTTTATATAGTCAAAATAGAAAGGTAAAGAGCGGTAGACCATTTAAAGTTTTGGGTTTTATACTTTTAGTCAAAGAATAAAACAAGAAAAAAAGTGCGCAGGTAAAAGACTGGCCTAATGAATTTTTTACCCGCACAACCAAAAGCAATGATCCAAAATGACGAGGTAAACAGAGGATTTGATATTTAATCATTAAAACCAGGGAGCATATATACTGGGAAGTGTTAAGAAAAGCAGGCGGTGACGTCTAAAGATCATGACATGACACTAAAATTAGAAAAACTGCCTGAGCAGAAAACAATGACACAAAAACTAAATTCAAACTATGACTGAGCGCAGGTCCATGATGTCATCTTTATTTCTGTCCACACAGAGGTAATTCCTGCATTAAAGCTGATTCCTAAGCCAACAGAACCGCTGCTCCTTCCGAAACCAGGCGGCGATGGCTGCGTTCACTGTGCTGTGGTGGGAACCGGAGGCATCCTCAACGGCTCTAAAATGGGAGCTGAGATTGACGCTCATGATTTTGTTTTCCGGTGAGATGAAACTCAAACCTGTTGGTTGAGGTTGTTGACCAATAAGGTTATAAGACCCCAAAAAATGAAGGTATTTTAAGTATCAGATGGCTGTTATCCATGATCTATAGCGTTTTCTGTAGATGATAACCAACTAAATATATGAACCTACCAATCCCAGCAGCTTCTCCAACCTTACAGCTTATCTTTCCAACATCGTCACCTTCCTAAAATAAAAGCCAAAGTCAAGGCTATTCAACTAAATTGCTCCGCGGCCACAGTTACTGCAGGCCAACAACACAGGGGCCGAACATCCGGCAATTAAAGTCATTATATAAATAAACCGAAATTACAAAGTACAATTAAACATTTTCAAGTCAAACATGTTCAGCCTTATTTGTCCAGATTACACTAAAATCAGGACATTTCTCTCAACTGATGCTTTGTTTGCGCTCACATTGACTAATACACTTTACACAAGTTACCTCTGTTCAGGCACGTGCAGAGAGGGGGGCAGAGGGAGCTGAAGCACCTGCCCCTTTTGCCCTTTGCCCTGAAGTGCCCTTTTGGT
>JARVJO010044160.1:0-22827 GCA_031762555.1 Cynodonichthys magdalenae | reverse complement strand
AACAACCATGCCACGTTCAAAGGCACTCAAATCACCTTTCTTCCCCATACTGATGCTCGGTTTGAACTGCAGGAGATCATCTTGACCATGTCTACATGCCTAAATGCACTGAGTTGCCGCCATGTGATTGGCTGATTAGAAATTAAGTGTCAACGAGCAGTTGGACAGGTGTACCTAATAAAGTGGCCGGTGAGTGTATATGTCATATGTTATATATGTCATAAACTTCAGAACACTGTAGAATCTAATAGGTCTTTCAATAAATTTCTCTGAATATTGAACGGTCTGATTGGTGATCCCGCCTGATCAGTCTTGTCTGATTTTCTACGTGTGATAAATCTTCTCTCTGTAGAATGATGGACTCTAAATGATCTTACGTTCTTGTCCAGATTAATGAATAGTAAAGTTTGCTTCTGTAAAATAATTACTTGTGTTTTTTGTTGGCATTTCTTTTGGAAAAGAAATGCAAAAGTCCAAAGCAGAACATTATCAAAATTGGTGCTTTTTATTGAAGTCTTCACACTGCTGATAATCAGTTGATGTATTTGGTTAGAAGCACTTAGCTAACATTTGCTCACTTTCTATGAAAGCATTAAGACATAATTACACACCCCTTTTCAGCTTAGTTTTTGTTAAATAAACAAAAACAATCTATCTTGTTGATCAAAGCTTCATTTCCCAGACTTTACCACCTCGGTATAAACAGAACAACCTTTCTAATGTCCTGATTTACCCGACATGCCTCAAATGAACATGATTTTAATATTTTTTTTTAAATTAACTTTCTAAACATTAGATTTTTCTAGATCTCTTTTACAAAGTGAAATGAAGACTCTAGCTGACACAGCTTTAGCTTTCTTTTCTCTTGCTTTTTGGTATTATAAACATTTTTCCTGCATAATAAACTCAAACAGCAATTGATAAAATGCACAACTTTGTTAACTATGAAAACACCATCAAATCTGCAGTAAAAGTATTAGAAAATCTGACACTACATTTTATTGTCATAAAAATAGTGCATCACAGTGGCCTACAGAGGGAGGTCTGATCAAATGAACTAAAATACTGACTAAAACCAAGTATCCAGTCATGCAGACATTATTTTGCACAGACCAGCATGTGTAGAAGAAATAAATAGCAACAGTTCTAGGTAAGCTTTTCACACAGGAAAAGCGGCCAGCTTGACAGTAAGGAGCTTCTTTGCCTATTTGAAGCTAAAACTCTGAACCTCAGCTTACTGTTCACTTCCTCTTAGACACTTCCTGTTCAGCAAATGTTCCAGGAACTACACATTGTTTCTGAAGTGGTACAGTTACGCTGTCACTCTAAACCCAACCTACAGCGGATTAACGCTCAATATAGTACCAGAACAGTGCGGTAACCAAATAACACCTTGCCTCACCTCGACCAGCTGCATGAGATTCTCAAAAAAGACCTCCTCGTCGATGGTGAGCTTGCCGTTGTGGTAGATGATGCGGTAGTGCTCCACCTTTCCGTCGCAGCTCACACACAGAGTGTAGTCGCCGGGGAAGTTGGTGCTCTCCCTCACCAAGTACAGGCCCGTCTCAGGGGGGTTCAGCAGCTGCTCGGCCTGGTCTCGAGTTATTTTCCCATGGAACCATCTGGAAGCAGAAGAGCCAATAAATATGCAGCACATCCATAAAACTAAATAAACTAATTTTTTCATTGTAAATCATTTGCATAAACATAATATATGAAATCAGAATAAGAGAGACTCTTGTTTAGTTTTGGTGCTTTTTTTTTTGTCAAGTGAAACTCTAAATCTATTTCTAAACTCTTCTACTTTATTTTTAGTCCCCCCCCCCTTTTTTTTTTTTAGAAATTTTAGAATAGAAACTTGTAAAAGTAAAAACTGCTTTGAGAGTTTTTTTATTATAATGACCAGTTTGAAACTTTGTTTTGATGAGAATTTCTTTAATCTATAAATTCAATCCTCAACCAACTTTCTATAAGTCAGCAGGTTTATTTGACTGACATTGTACCATATTATCACTACTATTGTTTTAAACTGTGTTGTGTTATACACAGAATTAATCAGTGAAAAAAAGAGTGATTTTACAGTCGTTCCATTTGTGCGTCTGTCAGATATCCTTACATAATGTCTAAACATTTGGTAAACCTGTGGAGAGAGAATAAATTTAGATTTCAAGCAGAATCTTTTATTTTTAATTAATGCCTTCTTGTTGCTGTATGTCATCTCAAAACAAAATTATTTTGCACAAAAGCTAATATTGAGTACTTGAGTAGAGTCATTTTGCAAGTGTGTTTAAAAGTATTTATAGCACAGGGTTACAAACATTTTTTTTTGAAAATAGCTTATCTTTTGACAATTGATTTATTACAAACATCCACTACTGAATTCAAAAATAGCATCCATTTCTATCAATCAGGTCATGTTTTTATGCTAAGTTCATTTTTAAATACAATTTTTTGTCTAAATGGATTATGGATAATGACATTATCGGTTGATTTTTAGTTATATTTCTCATCCAAATTAGATTTTTAAGATCCTCTTTTTAACCTTTGTCCTCTGACGCAAATACTGCAATTTAGAGGCTTTTCACTTCACTCTTACTAAAATGCTGACCTGAAGCGAATTAAGTAAATGACGTTTCACAATTGATGACATCACTCATTAACTTGCAGTCTGAAAAAGTAAGTAATTTCATTTCTAGAACGTGAAATAAATAAAACTGAAATTAAATAAATGCATGTAAACAGAATCAAGATTTGTCTTGACTCAGGAAGTCGACCTGATGTGATCTTTGGATTCAGCTCATCGAAATATTACTAAGTCAGCTGAAAAAATTTTTTTGTGTTGACCAGTGTTGAAATTTACCAAACTTATCATGAGCAAGAATGTCTTAATAATTTGGAGTTTTAATGATTCATTTCAGTCACTTTCTTTCCAAGGTGAAATAATTGCACAACAGACAACTTTAACACCTTTTTAAAAAGTGTGTCATGATTCTGAGTTTTCTTATACTTGTTTTAAAGCTTGAATTTATTTGTGTTTATGGTTATTTAGTTATGATTTATTTTTTATCTTTCCTTGTGTTCTTCTGGTGTTTCTTAGTCTTCTCTCTGTGTTATTGGTCATTGCTCAGTCATCCTTACCTTCAGATCACCAATCACACCTGCTCCGATCTACTCACCTGCTCCCACTTCATAATCACTCCTCCCCACACTTATGTAAACTCCCAGCTGACTTTAAGTCTTTGTCAGATGTTGGTTCCATTTGTGTCTTATGTTTATGCAGCTTCCTGTGAATTCCCATGAGTTTTCATTTGTAATGTGTTTGTTTGCCCCCGTTTGGTTCTTTGCACACCAACAATGACATTGGGTGCACACATTAGAATTTGTTTTTCTCTAATCAACAAATGGTTAAATATATTTAAATATTAATCTAAATTTTTGAAGCTGAAGGTCTTTGGTGTTTTGCCTTGACAAGCCCAAGACTTGTCACCCAGTGACCATAATTGACTGGATTTGTTGGACAGCACTTTAATGGCCTGATCCAAACTCAGACCAACGAGAAAGACCAAATGACTTAAGTGAAGATTTAAAAAAAGAGAACTGTAGAGTCACATAAGTTGCAAAACTCTTTTGAAATCAAATCAAATTTTAAACAAATCAGATTTCGAGATCACCAGTTCACACAACCATACGTAAGCAGAAATTATTCAGATGTCTCACCACTTCGCCAAGGTCCGGAATAAGACAAGCTGTCCGCCTCAAATAAAAAATCTGTGAGGATGCTCAAGAACAACCCAAGAACCACCGAGGTTCAAGCCTGCCATGAACTTAAAACTGCTAAAACACCAGTCTTAATGTTCACAGTAGACTGAGACTGAACTAACAAAGTGCCGACCAAAAAAGAAGCCTCTGCTTCAGAAGTCACAACTAAAAAGCTTGACTGAAACTTGCAGCTGTCCACACGAACAATCAATCTCCTGGAGAAAAGTGTCATGGTCAAATGAAACAACAGCTATGGGACACAAGTAATCGGGTTAAACAACTAGTAGTAATAAAAATGCATCATGTAAACACCTGGAATATTTTGATCTCATTCAGCTCAATTGGAATGAATTTGTAATCCAGATTAAAGGGGTGATTTATGCCGATTGATAATCCGAATGGCGTGCATGAAAACACTCAATCTGAACATGTTATTCTGATTCTGGAAAACAGACCTGACTGCGATTTACTTTCCTCCACTGGTTTCTGGTTTCTTTTGTTGAAGAAGGGACAGCAGACTACAGAACTTTGAAGAATGTTTATTTCCTCCCGCTCTCTCATCAGGTAAATAAGGAAGACAAACAGAAAACGTTGCTTCACCAAAAAAAAAAACACGTTGCTTCGCTTGTAGCACAATCAGGGAGCGCAGTATTGTCTTAATCATTATTAAAGCCAGGCAGGGTTCCATTCTGGGCACTCAGAAGACACATTTTAATGTTTATGTTCATCATGGAAGTACAATTTCTTCTTCTGTGTTTTTTTTAAAGGACAAGAAGCATGCAAGCATTGAGTCAAGATGAAACTTGTAAAATCTATCAGCTGTCAAGCACGGTGGTGGCAGTATCATGCTGTGTTACTGGTTCACTGCACAGACCTGATGGAATAATGAAGAAAGAAGCCCACCTCCATGTATTCTTCAACCTCACCTCAAATCAGCAGCTACGGTTAAAAATTAGACAAAGAGGACAGTGATCCCAGACACATCTAAATTGGTTTTTAAGAGTTAAATTAAACTAACAAGAAAGTTTATGGAACAACCCTCCAAAAAGCCCAACCTCAACCCTGACAAACATTTGTAGACTTTGCTTAGAAAAGTAGTCAGATATCCAGCCAGATTTACTGTACACCAGAAGATTGTTGATGATTTACAAAAAGCATGTGTTTGAGGTTGAATCACTTAAGGGACATTATTGAAAATATTACTGGTGGAGTGTGTAAAAGCTTGAGGTTGTATGTTTATCCTGTTGCCATGAAGTGGATGTTCAGGTGAGTTGTCAATTTGAAGCGAAATGCCAGGATGCAGTTATTCTCAGCAGAACAATACTTCATTTAAACCTGTCAAAATGTCAACCTGATCAGTGTAAATTATTTGAAAACATATTTTAAAAATACTATAAATAATTATAACCCTCCATTAAAGTCTGTTATGGAATTAGCGTTAAAAAATATTTTCACATATTTCTAATAGTTAAGCTGGTCTGTTTGAATTTAGATGGGGGGGAAATTAAGTTTTGGAAATAAATTCAGTCACACGTCTGTTTGTAAAAACAATTCTGAGTGAAGAACTCTGACGTTTCGTGTCTGTACAGCTGCAGTAATTTACATTTTTCTTTGTTCAAACACCCATATGATCTGTCAGTGTCCTTCCATCAGCCTTTAATGCAAATGAATAAAATAACGTCAACAGAATCCAGATGTAAAGATTAAAGCAATTTGCCTATTCCATGAGACCCGTTTTCTTACTGAAGCAGTCACACATTCAAATTTTGCTTTGGAATGTGTAGCAGCCATATTTACATGAGGCTCCATGAGAAAGTGAAATATCACACAGAGATGCTTGTTGGAAAGCTCAGACAAAAGTCACAGAAATACAATCTACTTCCTCCTCAGCTATAGATCACCCTTATTGAAGTAGTTTTCCTCTATGTTTTGGATATAGAATGTTATTTTATGACATAACTGTGCTGACTTATGGAAATTCCCTATAACACATTGTCACATTTTTATTCCTGTTTATAGCAGCATTGGTTGTCAATATGAAATTTCTTATTGTCATAAAGTTTGAGACAATTTTGCAATCAGGCACACTAAAAATAAACTTATTTAGCATTTATGCAAAGGTACATACAACACCGGAAACTTATCATGAGGGCAAATATGGAGATTTTTCAGATTACTTCAGTCTGAAATAGAAAAGAAACAACAGGAAGTTGTGGGGAGTTCATGCAGAGCTGAGCTGGAGGCAGTTTACGAGTGCACTTCAATTACGACACAGCCTGATTAAAATACAAATAGAGCATCACTGCAAACAGCTAACAGGCCACTGGCTTCTGCAACCGTGCAGTTTCAGATTCAGGGTGAAGTGCAGCTATTTTAGCCATTTCTGTAAATAACATATCAAACTTGGGTTGTTGCACAAGACTCAGACACATTAACCCAATACTATTTGCTTTGAAATAACAAAATAAAGGCCCCCACATACTCGGGCGTACTTCGCTCCGCGGAGGTCCGCGCGGACTCAATGTGGACTCGAAGCAGCCGTCCGCCAGGCTGGTCCGCGCAAAGATCAATTTTTTATGTCTGCGGTGTCGCACAATAAACTGTCTGCTGAGTTCACGTCGAACTGTTTTCAATGCAACACCTAGCTTATAAAGTTGAGAATCGGTGTCATTTGTGGACGAAATGGAGTCAAAATTTGAAGAGCGTCTCTTGGAGGAGATTAGAAAACTTTATGATACGTCAATGAAGGAATCTAAAGACTTTCAGTGAGCAACAAATTCGTGGGAGGAAATAGCTCAGACCCTGGGTTAGGTAAGTTCATTTCTTTTGTTGTTTTAAAGTTAAAATGCAAACTATCTCTTCCTCCTCGTCCTTGATGCCATGTCTGTAATTGCGAGAAATTAAAGAATTTGTCAGGCGGTCAGTACACTCGGGTATAAAGTCACAAACGTCCGCGGACAATGTGCGCGGAGTACACACAGCTCACGTACCGCACACAGTACGCCCGAGTATGTGGGAGCCTTTAGATGGCATTTATACTGAGGTTTACATACACTTATCATGGTCATGAGAGTCATAAACATTTATTTGAACTGCTTTTGTTCCACAGTGAAGTGTTACAACTGGATGCACAAGTTCAAATATACTGAGGTGGTGGAAGTGGTAGCATGATGTTGTGGTACTGGTGGGTTGCACAAAGTGGATGGAATAATAAATAACGAGGTGTAATTATAATACGAGACAGATGAAAATTGGATATATTTACTGTTCCAACAGGTAAATAATATAACATGCACACAAAGACAAAAACTGGTTTCTGATAAGATAAAACAGGGTATTATTAAGCTTCAAGAGCAGCATTCCCAAAGCTCCAATCCAAACCTTATTGAAAATTTGTGCACTATGCTATAAAGTCATGCCCATGCCAGGAAACCAGTCAATTTAAATTAACACTACAAAATCTGCTAAAAAAAAAAAGGGGTCACATATTTACCAAAATTATGCTAGAAACTTGACAGCTACAAAAACCACATGGCTGACATGTTCAAAATTGTCCTCAGCTATCCAACAGCAGGTATGTGCTAAAGGACATTTATGAATGTAGAGATGTATTTGGGCCTGGATATATAAATGCTTGTTAAATAGAGAGAATCCACAATAAATTCAAACCTGTGCACCTAATTCAAGTACTCAGTTGCATGTTGTATAATCATTTCACAAAGAATGGTTCAGACAAGTCAATAATATGCTTCATTGCTGGCCACTATGCCGGTAATTAGTGTATTTAAACTTCTGACCACTTCTGTGTTCGATGTTGAGGTGTGTACCTACGGCATTAAACTCAGTTTGCCTCCAGATTTCACGCCTTCTCTTTTCTGAACATAGTTGGCGGGAATTGTTCCCTCGCGTCCTGCATTGTTTTTAGCGTGGTACCAATTTGGATCCTGGAACACAAAATGTCAGGAACGGTTAGAAGATATAAAACCATCATTTAATTAAAACAGTCCAACATCACTGGAACAAAAGTTTACTTTTGTGACAACGATGATGGTCAAAATGTCTCCTTTGTTAAATGGCAGGTCCTGCTCTGAAGTGCCTTTGAAGTTGTACTTGGCCACGCACTCTGTGCCCTGAGGCCATGGATTCTGCAGTAACGTGGGGGGGTCACATTTTACAAGGAGAAACAAAAAGCAAAACTGAAACAATTCACATTTGACACCACCCACCCACTGCTGGAACTCTAGAGGCTGAACTTACCTGGACCTCTGTCATGGTGAGGTGATCGGATCCTCTCACAGGTGAGGTGTTCTCACTGCTACCATTAGAGCTGGTCAACACACCCACGCATAGAGTACCTACAGAGAAAAGAAAAAAAAAACGTGAGCAATGTGCTTCTGCTTCAGGAAAACCACAACCCGTTTTAGGAAGATATACTTGCTCATATAGAAAGCAGAACAATCCAGTCTTCTTTGTTTTTATTCACACTTTCACAACTAGTACAGAAGTTTCCGTGATGCAGGGAAACAGTATGTAAGTATAGAGTACCTTTCATTGTACAGAAGGACTGAAACTGCACAAAATAAGACCTTTACTATAATCTCCAATTGGTAAAATGATTTTAAAAAACTTATTTCAGTTTATATCTCCATTATAGAGCCCCTAGTTTGGGTTATAGCAGTCAAGATAGCCGTCTGCTATGCTGGAATGAAATCTTGCGGTGAGATCTGACCAGACTCCAAGGACTTGTTTAGCCAAGCACTTCTTCATGCCAGCAAAGCATATAACGGAAATTTATGGCCTGAGTTTCAAACACAGCAAGTCAGAATGAAGGAAGAGTCATAATTAAATGATGACCTATGAATCAAGTCATGCTAAATATTCGCTCTCTGTCCTCCCTCAAACCTCTCTCCTTCCTCTTTCAGTTCCACTTAAAGAGGTGGCAACGCACCATGGTCAGGAAGCTAAGAGTAAATGCTGCCTCCGATAATCTGACGCTGTACATGAGGTCACATCCACTTCTCTGAGGTCAACTTCCTGTACTATATTCCAGATTTAGAATACTCTAAAACTGGTTCTGAGGGCTGAAAAACAAGTAAAAAAAACCTGAACAGGCTCTATTTTAAGCATGTCTGTCACTGGATTAAAACAACTTGAAAAATTTGGTGCCGTGATGGACGCTGTAGTTTTGCAGATGTCTTCTGTATTGTTGCACTTCCTGTTCAAACCATCTGTTTGTAACTAAGATTATGACTAAATAAACTGTACAGCAGATTTTTTTAAAACTTGATCAAAGGCTTTTCATGAGCAAAAATCTAACCCCTTAAAAGTGATAATAAATAAATCCGAACTGTTTCAGAACCAGACTGCACAGCGGAGTAGTTTGTTAGTACTGGTGCCTCGCATCAAAGAAGGGTGCTTGGTTTCATTCTTACCTGGGGTCTATCTGTGTGGAGTTTGCATGTTCTCCCTTTGCATACATAGGTTTTTCTCAGGGTGCTCGGTTTTCCTCCCACAGTCCAAGAACAAGCATTTTGGGTACTTTATCACGAGGTGAAAGTATGAATGATTGTTTCATTTGTCTCTATGTGTCCCTGTGATGAACTGACCGTTCATTAGGAGTGTTTCACCCAATAACCACTGGAGTTAGGCACCAGCTCCCCCACATTTCTGGCCAGGAACAAGCAGGGAAGAAAAAAAAAGAATAAATGCTAACAGAAACATATCCGGCTAGATCACAAATCTGGTTGTATCAATGTGTGGACTCTAGTTCTTGAAGACTTTAGTCAAGTGTCCGAGATTTTTTGATGTTAAAGTCTTGGAATGTTTCAAGATGAATGTGGAATATTATTACAAAAACTTATGCCTGTGCATATTTAAAGTACATCAAAAGACCAATACGTTTTCAATCAGCAGGATCAAAAAATCCTACAACCATCAACTGACTTCAAATGACTAATTTCTCTCCGGCCATGAGAAAAAAAGAATCACTGTGGCCAAAGCTGCCACCCAACACTTTTATAACTCCTCTGTTTGGGACACTAACTACATCACAGCAGCAGGCTTCTGGCAGCTAACTGAATAGGACAGTCTGTCATAGAGTCACACTGCAATTTCCAGAGAGCTCTCCACAGAATGCCAGCTTTACCCTTTTCACGAAGCACAACAAGGCTAGCATTGTGTTTACACTGGCCCCTTTCTCACTGAGAGGACCATCGTCATCATCAGTCTGGTCAGACAGAAACTTTAAGGGTTGCATTTCAATCCAGATAGTCTAAAAATATGAAACAATACCCAGATTATAATATGAATTCTGTTAACAGTCTTGCATTTCATGCCTCAAATGGAACTAAATTAGAACAAAAATAAGTAAATTTGTGTTCGGTAGATTATTTTTTAGTTGAAAACTATGCTTCTTGGCAATAAATCTTATACCAGGCACCTGACTGGCAGCACCTGGGGGTACTGAAGCTCAAAACAAGTGTCAATACTTGAAATTGTGATAAAGTATTTCTGGTTAGCAAATGTCATTTCTTTGTGTGGCAACTTGCCAGCAGTACACTCTGTTGAGTAGTGATCAAAATTTTATAAAACAGCACAATGCCCGTCAGTTGTTGTGCGGTTAATTGTGTGAACAGGAAATCCTCTTGAAGCAAATTAAGTTCTACAGGACTACAGAGCGCATGTGCGGATGGCCTACGTAAACAACAACAATGAACTATAGAACAACAAAATAAGCTGTTTGCCAATGGCAGAGAAGATTTGGCAATTTTTTTTGTGCAACCCACGTACTCAGCTCAGCTGCTAATCCCACAAAGGCATGTTCCTTATAAATGTGGCGCCCTTTAAAAAGGGAAATTAACAGGCTTTCTAAAAAAAACAAGATTTATTACCAATAAGTATTGTTACAACAAATAAATAATATACCAAACACAAATGTCCTTACTTTTGTGCCAAGTATTAGTAGTAGTAAGACCAAACCTTGAAAATAGTGAAACATTAAAACTTAGCAGACCTTGAAAAAAATACATATTGCTGCTGCCTTAAAGACCGGTTCTGAACAAAAAAATCTTTAAAAACTCAGACTGTGTGTTGGTGATGGATCTATTCCATCAGTAAACATAATTGAATTATAGCCATTTCTGTGTTAAAATCTTGAATCAGCCTCCTTCAGTATTTTATTTGCAGATGTAAAGCTTTGAAATTGTCATTAAAATTTATCCAGTGGTTCACAATATATTTTGCTAACAGACATACTCTACAGTTAAAGGCAAAATTTTAAACAAAGATTTCATGTGAACTGTTAGCTCTAAGAGTATATGTTGGGAATTAATGAGTGCTACTACCACACTGAATTTTAGCTCAATCTCTGTAAAATTTACCAAGTTAAAGCTATTTTGTGTCAGTTAAGATCAATTAGCTGTGGCAGCCATCTTGAGTCAGATTGATTTAAAATGTCTAATCATTTGTACAAGTACATCCAATCATTGCTTCCTGACAGTTTCATTAAAATTAAATCTACTTGTTCATTTGGGGTTTTGCTTGTCAGACAAATTCATCCAACTGCATAACAGCACACACAAACCATGAATTGACACATTTGATTGAGTGATTTTATGTGAGCAGTGAAACACGGCAACATCTGAAGGCAAAAGGAATACAAGTGTTCAGGCAAAATAAGCCCGAGTGGAGTCAGGACCGTGACAAAAAGGAAAATAAAAAGGTCCACAATGTGTTAAATAATTTCAAACAAAACTCGGTTTCTTGTTCGGTGAATTCTCTGTAACAGTGTCGTCTAGCCTGTTGATCTGCAGCTGCTCACCATCTTTAAGAAATCAGTGAAAGTTCTGATCTAAACAAATCAGTGACAGCTTGACTGAACAAAGCAAGACAGGACAGGAATGTATTTTCTGCCACTCCCTCATCTACCTGCAGAGAAAATCTGAGCTGAAGAATCCCGATTCTGCTACATGCTGGGAAAGAGATGAACATCAACTTAGGATATTGTACTTTTTATAAGCAGCTTTCAAATAGACACGCTCAGTGGTGAAATGTCAATCAGCATGAACGCTGTATTTAACTGCTACTTAAAGATACTTAAACTTAAAGTGTGAGGGCTGGAACAGCTTATCTAAATCAAATAGCTCTTTTATTGTATGTGTGTGGGCTGTTTGGTGATAAAATAGCTGTTGGGCATTAATTCATTTTGCCTTATGTCATTAAAAAACTAAATGTTTATACATCCTAACAATCAAACAACACAAGAAGTGATGGTATTTTATTTATTTATTTTTTGGTATACTTAGCAGGTGAGCATTTTGCATGACTTAGTTTGAATTTGTGCAACGACACTATTAATCTTTATTTTTACTGATAAGATAAAACTTTATTGTCCATAAAAACTGCACTCTATTTCTACAGAAAAAAAAAAAGAGACATGGGGTGCACCGATAAATTGGCCGGGCGATATATTGGCACATATTTCCTTAATTTTGGGAGAACGGAGATCGACCGAGACTTAGGCAAGTTCGGTGGAAAAGATCGGCTTCTTATCTACCTCCGCAAAGAAAATCAGCCACTGTCCCCTTTTACTGTGAGCACTACTTGATGTCCAGTTAAAACAACTTTGTATTGTTTCAAGTATGTTCAACGTTTTTCAATAAAATAGGAATGAAACATTGAAAGTGTATTGTGACCTTTTAACACCTGATTAACACCTGATGAGTTATTTTAAAAATCGGTATCGGCCAAAATCAAAATCAGCATGTTAGACTTTTAAAGCTTGGTGATAGGACAGAAAACTGCAATTGATGCACCTCAAGAGACAGTTAATAGTAAGCAAATATGGAAAATTTGTCTGGCAACTAATTATAGTTTGTATGTCTTGTTAAAGACATATAAAGACACAACATAAAAATACAGGAAAGTCTACAATACATGAAAATAAAACAAACCAAGATATAAATAGTTTTTGCAACCTAATAGCAAGAAAAATCTGTTAGCAAATTATGTTTTAAAATAAAAAAAAACAGGAATTAACATTCCTAATGTAGCTATGTTATTGTATCCTTTTTAACGACACATGCACAAGACTTTTGGGTCATAAATGGCTTTAGCAACAAATAGTTTTTGTTCAGATGCAGGTGGGGTCCTGTTCTCAACTATGTTAAAAAAAATGCTTCAGTGATGTTTTAAAATTTGGTCTATGGTTTTCAAACTACCAGTATTGCAAAATGGTTTAAAAAACACTGTGTGAAGTGTTTTAGAGATGGTCTCCAAAAATCCAAATGGAATTTAGAAATGACTTTAGGTTTTCTTTATATCTGAGACAGGAAATAAAAACAGCAGCCATAACTGGATAACCACAGCTTGATGGTTGTTGAGAATAATCATGTTATCCTTTAGTTTGTTGAACATATTGATGTAAACTGAGGTAGTTCAAAGCTACATTACATTAATATTAGTTGTTTGTAACTTTTCCACAGAACACTGTTTCAAAATATCTGATCTATCATTTTAATTTGAACTTTAAAAAAAACAATAAAACAATTACATGAGAAAGCTAATCAGCTTAAAGTTGCCTGTTTACCAGTCACCTCTCCTTGGTGCATTTAACATTCAGATTTATTTGAACATTTTACCAACCACTTTAACTTTAATAACCTTATAATAGGGGTGCAAGTGCAACGATAGAGAAAATTCATGATTTGGTTCGATACGGTTCTGTATTTATTCAATACAAAAAAGACAAGAAATTCCCATGCCCTTTGTAACTTGTAATTTATTGACATTAATTATGAACATTTGTTTAACCTCAGATGTACAGTTTTTAAATTAAATATTGCTGAAACAGCAAGTTTCTCAATAGATCTGCGCTCGGCAATGCAGCCTAGGTGGAGTAGTTAAACATAGATCCTCTGAGCATCTTTAAAAGACAAGTTGATAAAATAAACTTTAAAAATCTTTATTGTCTGACACTAGTACGTATTGAACAATTCAATACAGATGCATGTATTGTTGTACCCCTACCTAATAAGTATCTGATGTTTAAAGAAGTTTGTTTTAGAATGTTTCACCTTTCTAAGTGAAGGATCAGAAAATTTCTTCTAATAAAAATAAAGCTATCCCTTCGACCTTCAGCTTCGGGTCCTGGGTTGTCGTATCACTAAAGCAGCAGCAGAGCATGCCTGGCTGACGGGTATATCAAGAAAGAAACAATAATTAATTTTTATAACCAGTGAGCTTTTACCTGACAGGTGTGCACTGGATATGGGAAATGAGAAACAGAGCTTTTGTCAACAGTTTATGCAGCTGGACTAAAGTTTTCCTCAGGGATCGTTTGCCTTTGGTCTTACAGCTAAGCTCAATAAACAAATTACCGATATACATCGGATCGAAGTGAGAAAAAGTGTTGTTACAGAAATACAAGTTATCATTGTATTAAATTTAAGAGTCATATTTATTTATCCTTCCTGCCAGGATCACAAGTTACAAGTTCAGTAAAGTAATTGCAGGATGCATGCCTAAAATAGTGTCCTGGTTATCTCGAATAAACACAAATCTAACAGTGCAAAACAAGGTTGTCCTCAGAACACCAGGAAAAGAAAAACCAGTAACTCTACTCAGGGGCAATCCCTTTGATATGGCATCCAGACAGCAGAGTGAACTTTACATTTTACAGCAATCCAAAGTTCAGACGACGCTTTTAGTTGAGCTGATTTTTTTTGTTTTTTTTCTACAAACTATACGCATGAAAATCACCATATAAGTCAAAGATGCATGCCTGAGCAACGGACAGACACTTCCTTGCTGCAGTGCTGTGCACAAACCATGCAATGCAAACTGCTGGTGCTTTGCTGTGGTTTCGTGAGCTCTCATCTCGTTTCACCAGCAAAAATATGCATGTCTGCACAGTTTGTGACGCTCTAAAACAAAAATATCAAACTAAAAAAGAAATGTCAACAGGGCTGTCTAAGCGGAGTTCAAACAGCATTCCTTGGTAGAGTGCGTGTCGCCTGCCACCTTTCATTAATGACGATCATTAGGATTATGTTGTATATTGTATATATATGTTGTAATGTTTTATTTTAATCAAACCTTGACATGAACATAATATGAGCGCTCATGTATTAGAACTTGGAGGATGTGTTGGGAATGATTCTCAGCGATTACATCAAATTATAGCTCAGTATCTGTGAAATTGACATTTGGTAAGCTTGAACTGGGTTGTCTTTAAAAGAGGTACGTTCAACGATTACTTTTAGCGTCACATTAAAATCTGCCTGCTGGTTCATGAGATATTTTACTAACAAACAGGCTTGAATCAAACTGTTTATTGTAACATTTAGATCTTGTAGCTCTCGGAGTACGAGTTAGAGATGATTCCCAGCTACTGCTTCACCAAACTTTAGCTCAACATGTGTCCATTTTTGTGTTTTCAATAGTCATTTGGCGGCCATCTTGAACTGGGATTCTCTGCAAGGCAAAGTTGTAGATGTACGTCCAATGATTACTCTGGACGTTTTTATAAAATCTGTCCACTGGTTTATGAGATATTTTGCAAACACACACAATATATTAATCGCCCACCTTTTACTTTTTAGTTGCTTCTGATAAAAAGGGAATTCCTAGTTCCTCCTTGCTTCAACTTTTATTTTAAAAAAATAGGTTAAAAAGTCTACTGAACTTCTCTTGTTTACTGACATTTGGCTTCGCATTTGAGAAGCATCCTCAATTCAAAAGAGAAAAGTACAGAGCTGGAGCATGTACAACTCGGAGTTGCTCATGAAAAGAGATGAGGGATTTGAATGAGACTGCTAACTCACATGCAAATCACTCTTCCTGTCCCTCCCTCCAGAGGGTCGTTGGTATTTATGTACATTGGTTGAAATTGACAATCTAAACAAGGAAAAACTAAACTTGTGTCAACGTTAGATTTATGTAACAACATTCAGGAACACGCTGCCACAAAGAGAAGTGGTGAGCTGCATGAATGCTGCAGCTTCTTAACCCCAGGAAGTCAGAAAGTAGCTGTGAGAGAAGATCTAAGGTCACGACAGCCCCTCAAAACATTCAGACACTTAAAAAAGGTATTTACGGTCTAAAATAAATTCAAGTTTAAATCAACTCCATAGATTAGGTTCGATTTGATTCATCGAACAACTCTGAAAATGTGCACGTGGACACACACGGTTTAGTTATAACAGTAGTTTCTCACCTGTTTCTGTGAAGTTGTTTGATGATGCAGGGGGTGGGGGGGACAGCTACTTCGTGACGTTCGTGTTCATTTGTGAAACAGGAGATACTCTTGACACGTCTTTCGCCAAAATTACAAAAATACCAAAAAAGTCAGTTCCAACCTAAAATCAACAAAGCTGCTGATGTAAAAGTAGTAAAATCCGACTCATGTACTCCAGCAGACCAACATTAAGAACTCGATAGCTGCGCCTTCTGTCAAAAAATATTTTAATAAGTTTTCTACAGTTCTGTCTCAGCTGTCGAGACGGCCATATTCTTAAAAATAGACACACACGAGTTAGCAAAACCAGAAGCGACTAAACTCGCGAGCTCTTCTCTTCTATCAGTCAAAAACTTTCAAGTTTTGCCCCACCTTGATTTTTTTTATTACCACTGCGCATGCGCGCTGCGACAGTCTGCCTAAAAATAATTTTTCGCAAAGCATCCATTTCAGTCACATCTGAGGAACTTGAGCATCATCAGTGAGGCAATGTTTACGTAAAAAGTCCAGACACACCGGTGTTTAAGTTTAGATTGGGTTTTTATTATTTTAAACTGCAGACACATGACAGTTTCACAGTTTTCCCCCAATGTGATAGGTAATCTTGTGTGAACTTAGGTATTCATTCAAAAAGTATTAACAGCTTTCACGTGAACTAAACGACTTTGAAAGCTCAGTACATCCACATGTTCACGTTTTAATTTTTCTTTTTTGCGGAAAACAATATTTGAAAGAAAAATAAGTCATTGATCACAACAAAGCTGCCATTATAGCAGAATAAGGAAGAGGAACCAAAATGCTGTTTTGTTGCCCCCTTGTGGCCAAAAACAACAATCCTTTGATTCACATTCAGTAACATTCATTTTCCTCATCAGACTTGTCTCAACAGATGTGTCATTACACATCAGGCAGCAGGAATGTTGGACAAAGAACAAAGTAATTGAGCAGAACAGTAACTTTTAGTGAGAAAGCAAATCAACTGTTTTCTCTTCCTAAATGTTAAAATGTTGACACCAAGGAGAACCTGGATTTATAAACTTCAAAAATGGACCACAAACATTTTAGGTTCAACTAGACTAATATCGAAGGCTGCCAAATTATAATAATTATGAATGCCTCTCTAAAAATATTGTCCAAAGGAGACTGATAAATGTATTTCAAGATTTGGTTTTTGCAGCTGTAAAACAACCTGCTGTAAAAACAAAAAAACAAAAAAAAGCAACAATCTATGTCAAAATTTCCAAATGTAGCACAGTTGAAGTAGCTTAAGTTATATTTCACAGTTTGTATGTTTAAAGTTAAACATCAGCCAAACTACCTAAAATGAAAAAAATACCTCAACATGCCGTTTTTGTTTTACGATTGCCATAAACAATTTGTATATGACCCAATTCTATTGGTTCATAAAGCTCCTCTCTGCAAGACATTGTTGACAAGCTGTGTCTAGATCAGCACAGTAAATAAAAGGCATAGTACTCCTACTGCATTTATCACTTGGCACAGCTTTCAATACAAAATAAACAGGAAGAGTTCAACTGTAATACATATAGAATCATGCCAGTAGTTTCTAGCCCTTATAATTTACATCAGTTTTGGGAGCATTTTATCAGCTGTTAAAGATGTTACCATCTGGAAAACAAAACGTTACGACATGGGACAAAGCTATAAAGTGAGTATCAAGCCGAACATTTGTTAGTGTAATGTGGCTTTCAAAACTCAGTTAAGCTACAGCTGCATCACAAAACCACGATGCTACCAAAATGGAACGAACTTGCTCATTACTCTGATGGATTATGATTTAGAGAGAGCTTTATAGGTCAAAAGTAAAATGGAAGACAAGTTTCTACAGTGCAAGAAAAATAAGTTGTTAAAAAAGAAAAAAGTTGTAGCCATCAACCCTGAGTTTCACATTAAGTGGAACTTTTAAACAGCGATACAGCCCTTCATCTGAAACTGTACAAATAGTAACTTACTTCCTCTCAAATGATCAAACAAAATGACTACAATTAATTTTGAGTGCTGTCAACCCACATCAGAGTTCTAATTAAAGCCATCTTTAGAATGAACAAAACTGTTTTTAAACAAATGGCTTCACAATTTACCAATTCTGTGTTAAAACAGAAAACTGTCTAAATGTGCTAATATATCAAATTTAAACTTCAAAGGCAAATGACATTAAGATTAGTCCAACATTGCCTGTAGTTTCATTCACAAAGCTCAGGTTAAGACTGTAATGTTACACCATATGTATGCAATTTAGGATGAAAAGTAACGACCTGGCAAAAGAGATGCTCTCATTTTTGCAGAAGAAAAAGTTGAGAAAATTAAATTGCACATTGCTGAAAAACTAATTATAAATGTTTACAGAAATGAGCTTGGATAGAAACTAATCTCTTCAAAACAGGCTACAGCCACTTGAGGAACTGAAGTTGCCTCTAGTACCAGTCGTCTGGGCTCATGAAAACCAACGTAAAGCAGACCCTTGCTGAAAACAGGAACTGACCACTGAAAGTGAAACTGACGGATAAAATGACTTTTGTAGTCAGATCACTTTATACGACAACGTTGTGCGTATTATATGGTAGATTTACACCAACACACCTGATGGCTTAAAAGTTGTGTTTAAAGTCAGATTGTCCTATTCAACTTTAAACTAGACACCTAAATGCTTTTGTCCCTTAAACATTATCTACAAATTTCAATGGTCAGAACATCTACTTTTGATTAACGACTCAATAGCTTATTCCTCCATCCGCATGTTCTAATACCTGAACATTAAAATACACAACCTTGGTCCTTTAACATGGGTACAGTCCAGTTCAAACACTGAATCAGAAGCTGCTGAACTGAAAATCAGCGTAGCCTCTCGGAACATAAGGCGCCAAAACCCAAATGGTCAAGAAAGGTGAGAACCTTAATCTGTCATTTCAAGCAGAGTGTAAAGGGATGACGAATTTGCAGCCGAAAGGAGAATGGTATTTGATTCCCACTTCCTGGAACACGTGGCGAGGAACACCTATGTCACACAGGTAAACCCTGCCGGCCCCTTCTGCCAGAGGAAGTGGGAGGCAAAGCGAGAGGGACCACTTTGCCTCAACCGCATGGCCCTGTCCACTTACAGGAGGATCCAAACTGAGCACCGGTGCTCTGTTCTGGTTGGCCCAGTCTGCAGCTGCCCGGTACCAAGGCTGGTCCATCAGGAATGTGTTTTCGTGGCAGTCCAGACAGTTAATAATCAAATCAACTGGGGTGTCGGGAAGGTCTTTGGAGTTAGAGGGAGGAAAAAGTAGTTTGTTAATAACTAAACTTTTCACATTAAATTAATAAAGTTAGAAGAAAACCCACCTTTGATGCTGGACACCTGTTTGCCACTAGTTTTGCTGAAGAGTGTGAGCTCGCTTGTCACAGAGTCGAGCATCTTGACAAAGTTCGGCAGAAACAATATGACCTCCACTTCGTGGTTGGCCAGGTGGCGACCACAACTGATGCCCTGAGCTCCCTGAACATGAGGTCCACACAGCAGCGCCACTGTAGGGTGCTGATGTAAATTTTTTGGTGTGAATCTGAAAAATAAAATAAATAATATTACTACTACTACTACTAATAATAATAATAATAGGTAAACGTGCCTAAAAAATGTACCAAAGCCCTACAGAAACATCCAAATTACAGGAACTGAGAATTTACAGCTCCCCATTATTAGTGCTGAGTAAAAAAAATTAAAAAAATTAATTAAATCGATCATGGATTAAATTTTGCAGTATCGTTTCATAGGGCATGAGATCGATTTCTCCCCATGGAGTTAACCTCAGCAGTCTTGTGTGTGTGATGAAACGGTGTCTTGCCTCTATGTTCTGTGTCACCACACATGCTACTTATGTTCTGAAGTTCTTGTGCAATCAGAAACTATTAAATTTTCTGACATGCTTATTAGGTCCAGCATTTACATTTAATCTTGCCTGATGACAGATTCTGCAGCACAGCCTTTATTTTTGGAGCAGAGCAACAAGCTGAAGGTAAAATTAACTCGGTATCGATCCCCACCCGTTAGCATCGATACAGTCAGACTCTTAACTTAGCATCATCTGTTGCTGTAGATTTCTCAGTCATCCAGGACATAGGAAATTAAAAGAAAACAAAGATGAAGCAACTGGACTTCCGCTCATATACTCTGAAAAACCCCTTATTTATTTAGGGAATTGGTCACAATAGTAAATCTTTAAGAGATGTAAATAAAGTTAGATAACTCACTCAAAACCTTTTTTAATCACACAGCTATACATTTTCTAAGATCACCTGGAAATGTCTCTATATCATGACTACATGTTTACCTGTTCGGTCCTCCTAGCAATGTAAGCGCCATCTGACTGGCGCACACTCCAGTCATCTCAAGCCTTCGCTCCAGTGTGAGACCGTGACGCTCAGCAGCAGACAACAGACGCTTGTGCAGTTCGTAGGATATACTTGGTACAACAAGTCCGGAGTCTGAATGAGACGAAATAAAAAAAATGTTACCCTTTCAACTTTATTTTGTTCCTAAACACCATCATCTGTTCAGAATGTGAAATACTTACCAGTACAATATTCATTGGCCCCGGGCTGAGGTACAATAATCTGTCTGTAAACAACAGGTTTACCCTCTAGGATGTTTTCATCATGACGGTACCGTGAGGGCGTCTGATCCTGAGGTGTGCCACGTGACCGCGCACCATTACGGCGCTCTGATGTGTCAATCTCTGAGAAAACTGCAGCTTTGTCAAAAAGTGCCAGGTTTCCTTCAAAATCAAAGTCTGTATTCAGGCCATCATCCACGCCCTCTCCGAAGCATTCGTCATCCCTGTGCTTCATCTGACCATTCTTCATGCCATTCTTTTTTGGTGTTGCTTGGTTTGGCCCTCGGCTACTCGATGACCCTGATGGAATTGCAAGATCATCATCTGTTAGTGGTATGCCACAGAAATGTCAGTCACGTGGTTTTATGAATAGATCTTACAGGAGTTGTGTCTTCGACGAAACCCTTTAGGCTGGCCCAGAGCATCCAGATGACGCTCTCCGTAACTCTTCGAGCATTGTTGTGGAGAGTTTAGTTTCTCAACAGATCTGGGGTCACCCTTTGGAACTGCAACGGGCACGCTGCTTGCATTTGTGGCTGTGGTCCTAGCATTGCAGTTTCTAATGTCCAAAATCTTTAGTTCCTTTATATCGATGGCACTGGAGAAGGAATCAAATTTTCAATAACAAAACGTTCAACCAATCAGCCTAAACAAACAAATAGAGGCAACAGTGGATTTATATATATATATTTTTTTTTTACCTGAATGTGACCTCGGGAACGGGGCACTTAACTCCGTTATGGAAAGGTTGTCGTAAGGAGATGGTTTGGCTTGACTGGTCCACAGACGACACTTCTCCTTGATAAACTCCCAGCGTTGGCCCACAGTTAATCGACACTAAACTACCCAACCAGTCAGCAGCCATTATCTGCAAAGTGTTGAAAGTTTTCATCAAACATTTTTACTCAAAAAAGGTCAAACAGTAGCCGTTGGTTTTATTACAGCAACACTTTAACTTTCTGATGATCGCTCGTGTTAACGCTTAGCTAAGCTTAGCATTAACTTTGGCCATATCAAGTTAAGTTTCTTATTCAGTGACAATTTCAAGATACAATGCTTCAGTCAAGTACCTTGACGTTTTATATCCTTTAAAGAATAAGCAAACCCCTTTCGACAACAAAAGTCAACGAACAGTAACAAAGTCTAGGGGAAAAAATTCGTTTTTCGCTATTAGCTCTTCAGCTTTTGTAGTTACGGCTAAAGACTTCCTGTTTCCGGTAGAGGGTGTTTTTCAAAATAAAACTTAAGATTTAATTTCCACTCAAATCATGAGAGCCTTAAATCATTGCTACATGAAAAAAATACAGTGCCTCTCAAACTTCATAATAATAATAATAATAATAATAACAACAATAACAATGAAGAAAGTATTTCAAGAGCAACAGGACAAACTCCCAAAGAAATGCAGACTGCTGCTAGGGACCGCTCACATACTTCGACAAGTACTTGGCTGAACACTGGACAGCGATTAAACCTGAGGGACCTGGTTGGCCCCTGGTGAATGAACCAAAAATAACTGAAGAAATGCTGAGAAATAATAACAATGAAAATAATTATAGATGTTAAAGAAAAATAATTATTAGATGCTACATACATAACATTTTAAGGAAGGTTTGGTTGTGATCAAAAAGGCAATGTACCTTGTTTATTTTTTACATATTTATCCACAACTCCGATTGACCTCCTGAAAAAAAAAACATAAAGAATGGGGTACATTCTAGATGATAGGCCTGAGTGACACCCCATATCTTTGATGTACATATACTAATTAGATTATTTATACACCATAATAGGATGGGGCCTATGTTTGTAGAGGGAAGCTGTGGCTCAGTGGTTAAAGCAGTTGCCTCCAGCAAGAAAGTTGGCAGTTCAACTCCACCAGAATGCAGTCACATGTTGAAATGTGTCTGGGCAAGACACATGCATTGCTTATGATATCTTACACCCATCTCATCTAAAACACTGATGGAACTTTATTGAATGATTTATTCAGATTAGCTTTGTAGTGAGGGCACAGCACATTGAGTAACCTAGAAAGATACAAGTACAGTCCACTTATCTAGAATAGATAAAGATATCCATTTGTTGTTGTGGTGTAGTTTATAGTTTCAGCGGTATTTTGTCTCATTGTGTTTTCTTTGAGTGCTAGTGTTGTGGTACTCGAGACTGGTCTTGGTCTCAAGACCGGTCTTAAGACCACTTTTTTATGGTCTCGGTCTT
>JARVJO010043944.1:0-22917 GCA_031762555.1 Cynodonichthys magdalenae | reverse complement strand
CAAAAAAAAAGAAGAGAATGATATTATCTAAAGCACCATAAACTAAAGCAAACGAAGAATGGCTAACTTAGATAAAACCAACACATTTTCACTCCTGACTAGTCACATATTGATACTTGTCCAAATTCCCTCTGCGTCCAGTTTTGACGCGTCAGGTAACCCCCTCGTGTCAGTTATTGACGCACGGGGTCCGTGGTTAAAATTAGATTACTGGTTAATTTTAGGTAGTGAGGTCAGGGATTGGATGTATGGGGATAATACAGTAGAAGTTAAATTGTCGTGCAGTTTCTACACTTTTCAAAAATATGACAACTGGCTCCTCCTTGTTCTCATCTCGTCAATAACTGAGGCAAGGATTTTACCCAACAAGTCAAAACTGGATGCAGAAGGAACCTTGGACAAGCGTTGATATGTGACGAGTTGGAGTGAGTATGACCTGATAAAACACAGGCAATGTTTGATTCAAACAAGAGTTAGATATATGAAAAGCCAAAAGGCCCATAATTTTAGTCTTTTGAAAGGTCCTCTGGTGTCCAATAAACCCAATAAAAATGCCACAAGGTGTTTAATGGGCACCACTGGACGACCTGTCATTGAGCAGCATTTCTTTTAGCTTTTCATTGCTATCCATCAAATAGTTTGCATAAACACACAATTACTGAGTTTTGTTTATTTATATATTTTTTCCCAAAACAATATGACCTACCTAATATGACTGTCCTTAGCTTGTAGCTAAAGGCTAAGGCAGCATGAGAATGTGAGTTTCTTATTTTCCCAAAGCTCCGATGGAGGTAAAAGAAATCACTGAGACGAAGCATGCCACTGCCACTGGGCAATGTGAGGATGGAATGAGAAATTAATGGATTACTCAGTCAGGAAATAGGCATTTCTTTCCTACTTTGTTGGGCTTAGTTGCTAAGTCTGTGAATATGAAGCATGAAAGAATTCCTGCAAACTAACTGCATATTTAGGTCTCTGGCTCAGCCTTTTGTCCCTTAATTACCTGTAAGGGTCGGGCAAGTTTAGTGCTGTTTAGAGATCATGTACAAACAGGAGAAACTAAGGTTTAGTCATGAGACCTGTAAGCACTGTCAAAACAAGTATGAGCAAAAACTAGTGAATTTTAGCAAGAACTTAAAGGGACCTTGGCATTGTGACACAAGCATACAGTACTGTACCTGGTGAAGGAAAGACTTGTTCAGCGGATCGGATTAATGACTGCTTTGTTAGTTGCCGATGACAAAAAATAAATAGATAAATAAAAATCTAAATGCACACATTATATGAATTTTTTAATGAATATTTACTTTACAGAATCATACAGCTGTGAAACAATGTTAAAAAGCAAACAACTATAAGTGTCACTTAAGTGATAGCAAGCCTGTTGAGTTCTGCGTTCTTGACTGAGTTCAGCGGTGAGACAACAAATTGCAAACAGGCTGTCTTAAAAAACGTTGCTGGTATATTTGCTGGAATGTGTCCTTTCTGGTGAACTACAGAGGTAACCTCTCACAAGTCACAAGGCCTGAGCTGAAACTAAAGGCAGTTTGTTTTCTCTAGCTGGGCTTCATTAGCAAAAGCAACAGTCGGCACACAGGCAGCATTTAAAAACTTTCTTAAGAGCATAAGTGCAGTTTACTTAGTCTCTTGTTGTTGAGGTAAAAGGTCAGTGAGAGTTTGAAGTATGGAAGTATGGTTAAATGTTTGTTTACCCCACAGAGTTATTTTTGAGGCCTTATTGACCACAGCTGGCGTTTGTGTGAACATCGGGATTTAATACAAGTGATTAAAGTGGGATTGGTGAATTCTCACATCCAATAGTTTTGTATTATAGTTGATAATATATGAAGCTGATTTGAAAAAAAAAATTCATATAAAACCCAATGAGCAGTGATCATCTGTCTCTGTGCTTTGCAGGAAATCTTCATCTTTAAGCACTTATCCTAAATGAGTTTAATAACTGTCACAGGTAAACCTGCACAGAACATAAATGCAACCTTTTCAGAAATTTAACTCGAACCTCAATTTTTTTTACCTATTAAAAAAGGTAGTCAAAGCCCAATCATCCTTTGGAAATTCTTCAGTATTTTTGGAAAATAATGACATTTGTCATGACAGGGCAATAAGAAAAATATATATTTTCTAACCACTGATCTTTTGTATGTAAAAATATTAGTAGTAAGTAAAATATGTACCTTTTGAGAACATATTGCATATATTTAGCTTGGGTAATTGTCTGAATGTTTTCTCACTTTTTGTAAAAATAATTTGAAGTGCATTTCCATCAAATTTAGACTTCACACAATTTTTGAAGTTAAAATTGAAAGAAAATAAAGACCATTGGTTTCTTTTATTTAAAAAAATGAGAAAAGTGACAAATCCTATGCAAATTTGAGCTACTAACTGAATCAGATCAGCCAAAGCAAGATGAAGCAAAGACAAAGAAACATTTTCATAGTTTGTTTGATTTGAGAACGTTATTTTCTCAAATAAATGTGAAAATTGCCAGAAAAGCAGCACTTATACTGTGCAATTATATATATATATATATTAAAATGAGTTGTGCAGTAACTGATTCTGAAAGATTTACTTTTGAAACTAATTTAGTCATGTGAGGATTTATTTATGAAGTAAGAAACAGACTCATATTTTGATAAAAAAAAGCTCTCTTCTTCAGTCTGACTCGTTTTAGCTACAGGAAAACGAGAACTCTTTATGTTTAAAGGGCCATTATTATGTGTTTCTCAGGCATATAGTTAAATTTTCTACAAAAATAAAGTGACTATGTCACATTCAGTTGTTATAAAAATGCAGTAAATTTGTATAAATCAAAAATTAATTTCGCTTTGCATCATAGCCATTTCTAAATGTCTTGAAATTGGCCTCTGTCTCTGTAAGAACCTCCTACTGCTTCTGTCACTCCCATTCCTGCACGTCATCACAACAGCTTTATGTTGTTTGCAACCAATCTTAGGAGTGTTGCATTTTGTTGTAATAATAAAAAATGTAGCAACATTATACAATGTCGGTTTTGGAAAATAGCACGAATACGACAAAGCAACACATGCTGTTTGTCTTCCTTCTTTATTGGATAAGAAAACTGGAGGAAGTTCTGTGCTGCTGGAAACTATAGCGCTGCTGTCCCTCCCTCCACAAAAAAGCAGAAACTGATGGACGAAAGTCAGAAGACATGCTCAGTCAGGTCAGTTTTCCACAATCAGAAATAGATGATCAGATTAAGTCTTTACATGCAAGCTGTTCGGATTATCAATCTGCATAAACCACCCCTCTCATTCCGATTAAAAATTCATTCGGATCGAACTGAATCGGATCAAAATAATCCAAATGTGGTGTTTACATGACGCATTTTTATTCCGAATGACCGTTTAATCCGATTACTTATGTCCATGTAAACGTAGCCAATGTTAAGCTAATATATTTATTACTAAAATGTGGTGTAAGCCAACTAAAAAACAAATCGTAATATAAGTTACAAATGTCGAATGGTTGTAAATCACAGATAGACCAAGCAACTAAACAAAACAACATGAGTTGTTTTTCAGTGACAACAACGGTGTTTGCGTACTTCTGAGTGTTGGAATTGAATTTCTTTTAGTGATAATCTTGTTATTAGTCCACTGTTAAATTCCATTTTGTTTGTTTTGTTTGTTCTCCTGAATAGCTACCAGAGGATTTCACAAATATGCATGAATGAGTCAAAGCAATGCTATGTTTTTGATGAGGGGATGATGTTATAACATAATATAAAGCTCAAAAAAGTTGATTTTACATGATATTGCCCCTTTAACACTGAATATAATAGAACAAAGAACCAAAATCACATCACAAACTTTAAAATCTTAAAGCATTTCATTCTACATTTCTCCACATTTGTGTCACACCTCTCCCAACACGATCCACTCATCATCAGCTGTAATTTGATTTTTTTTTTTTTCAATTGACAATGACAATGATGGAGATGGGCTAATCCCCACTATGCATTCCAAATGGAATATTTCCCAGTAGCCTGTATTGATCGGTACTGTTATTTGCCAAGAGGATCAGTGTGATAATTAAAATCTAAACACATTTAGCATCTGACTTTAAAGCTTTTATTGCCTCAGATAGTTCAGCGGGAAAAAGAAAAGGTCATAATGTGCAAGAGAGCAAAGGAAGTCCGACGAGTTTGACAGTTCGGTTTGTTTTGGATATTAGAGATTCAAATTTATTGTATGAAGATAGATTAGTTGGTGATGATGTCTTTACTGTGGACATCTTCTGAAATACTCAAAGGTTATAAACTAGTAATTGGCATTGCCAGGCCAAGGAGATTTGTTGAACTTGCTGACATCGTCACAACTTTAATTAAATTATTCAAGATTAAAAACTTCAGCAAATTGTTATTTTGCTTTGTTCAATAAGCAAGGAACAAAGAGTTATTTAAAAAAAAAAGTGTCATAGTGCAGAACTGCAGTTTATTCCAGTCCTACACAATCCTACATAAGGCTCCATTGGACCTTCAAGCAATTTAATTTGAGAAGAAGAAGAAAGAAGTAAAACAACTGTCAAAAATAAGTATTTGGGGATAAAGCATGGCAGTGGAACGCCACAAAACTCTTGTTTTTTATAAACATCCTATTCTCTGAAAATCTGATCCAACCAACTAGACTGTGAGCTGGTCAGGTTTAGATCTAACAAATGCTAAGCTAAAGGCTAGTGGCTGTAGATCCACACATGAAGAGTTTACAGAGCATAACAGCAGTATTGACCATCAAATATAACAGGTGACCAAGAATGTTTCCCAAAAACGTTGCCTTTAAAGGCTGCACTTTATTGTTACAGGTACAGACAAAACCCACTGAGCTCTGAGCAGCACCGGAGCGTACGGCGTGCAACACACTAGCACAATTCAAGAATTTTATCTCTCTTATAAATTAACCGTATGGCCATAGGTCTGCACCAAAAGCAAACACAAGTACTCCCCTGGGGGAGGCAATTTAAGTGATAGGAGGAGGGGAGCAGAGAATCAGGCCACAGCTTGGGCAGATCAAATCGACCGCAACGACAATCCAGAGTGAGATGAGGCAGGAATTGATGGCCATATGTCAATGAGATGGAGACAATGAGGACAAAAGGTAAATGTCCCAGTGTGGATGTTTATACATGTGCATGGCTAAAGTTTACACTGGACCTCTTATGTGCACGTAAAGCACACATATCCCTACACTCTGCCACAGTTTTAGTGTCCCTCTGAGCATTTCCCCTAGTTTATTAAGCAGTAACATTTCATAAACTTCAGTGGATGTGAATTTATGGCCAGCCATTGGAATGTAGCTTTCTTCGATGTATGATCGAATTAGATGAAAGATGTGGCATTACTAATCAAATTCATGTGACGGCAGTACGGAATATGTATAGAAAAAGCCTTGTCTCACACTGGCAAATAAGTTTTATAATATTAAAACATTTTTTTCTGTCTAAACTGTAGGGCTGATATTTTCAACATTAAGTATTTGGAAACAGTATACATTTCATTTGAAGGAAATAAAGCAGATAAAACAATAAAACAAAACCAGAACCCGAACAACCACTGAGACAGATCTGTATTATTGCATCAATTCATTAATTTGTTTTAGCTAAACTTGCATCCACCTTATCAAATATTGTACATGTAAACGGCAATTTGTTTTTATTGTAGTTGGTGGTGTATATTACAATATTATATTGTTCTTCAGTTCCAGTTCATAAATCAAGTTGAAATAATTAAAACTGCCATCTGAATAAAGCTTATACAAATAAAACGTCCAAATATCTAAACTGCAACAATTTATCGACACTGCAGAGTATTTTAAATTACCTGTCTTGTCTGAATTGACGTTAAAAAGTCATTTAAATAATTTTATACTTTCTTTAATTATTTTATTATTTCATTTGTTGTTCAACCAAATGACATCATCTGTACACTTAAATAAACGTAGTGAAATTCAACCCCTCACACCGTGATCCTTATCCTCAAGCATCCCGTTTCTTTTTAGTTATTCCTGTAACCTCCAAGACTATAAAGGAATGAAAAAAGGATTAGTGGAACTCTGAATGAAGGAAATGAATTCTTTGGGCATTCACAGGTCAGACTCTCAGCATGTTTAATTTGACATTTCAATTGTTCAAGTAATTTGCATTCTATTTGACTCTAAATGACACCTCCATATTGAGGATTCCAACAACAATTTTTGATTTGCTCAGTTCAAAGATGAGCTCGAAACACGGTTTAATCAAAGAGAGCAGGACTCCTATCAATTTTTTGGAAAAAAAAGAAAGAAAGAAAAACTCTTACAAGGTAAGGTCTTAACTTAAAAACTACTAATCTGTCCATTCATGACATGAAGCAAAGCTGCTTCAGCATCTTATTAAAAAAATATCACCATGAACACATGCTTCTACAATGTGGCAGTCTAGAAAGATGACAAAAGAGAGAACAAGAATAAGAGAAAAAAAATGGTTGCTGATGCTTTGATAAATATCACTGAAAGAACGGTACAAAGTAATTGACTGGAACGGATGTTTTTTTCCCCCAACTAGTACATTCCACTAAGTCTTTTAATTGTAATCTTTGATGAAATAGCTTTTGACACTGGATAGTTCTACTTGGTTAAATCAAAATGTCTGACTCACATACACAACTTATAGGCAAACACATCATTGATCAATCATTAAATGTCTAAAATGATAAAATGCTTGTCCGTTAGTTTAATGGTTGATGATTTGATTATCAGCTTCCTTGGAAGTTAAAGGAACCGGGCAACATGTTGAAATCCAATTTAACCACCACGTAATAAAATTTTAAAAAATGAGTTAAACTGTAAACAAAATTAGAAAACACAGTATTTACAAAGTTTGTTAACCAAATCTCAAAGTTTGTAAAACAACCTATTTCACCAACATTCAGAAATCAGTTGATATCAGTGGCCGAATCTACCTTAAAACATCGAGTTAAAATCAAACAGTATAATCACTTTACATGACATAGCCAACAAGAAACAGAATGGATAAATGTATTTCTTAATAAATAAGGATGAAGTGGAATTTCCTCTAAATAATGTTATATTTGTACAGAGCTAGAATTTAAATAAACCCCACATTGATGGATTTTGTGCCAACAACAAACCCAAGAACAGATTTTAGAAAGTAGTCTAAAAAGACACAAAAAACATTGATTTATATTTACAAAGAACTGTAAAACACCTAACAACACAATACTGTATAATGTTCCATGTTGTATTCTGTAGGTTCTGTTGATTTTGTATGAATTTGTATGAACAGCAAATAAATTATTTCAATAATCTATTTCTCATCATGACACTTGATTAAATAATAAAATTTAGCAGATGGTTCTGGCTATACAATATCCCATCAGATTTCTAAAATTGTGGTCATTCTGTATGAAATGCACAGCTATATTTACCTTTTACTTACTTTATGAACTCAGTTACTCAATTGCTACTCTTCTTTCTATTTTCTCAAGGTCAGAACATGATGGGTAGATGGCCAGACACGAGACAGAGGTAATGAGTTTGGAATGGCATTTAGAGAAGCGGGAGGCTTGAGACTCACACCTGACTCATCACAGTATGGATTCAGAAAGAATGGATAGTGTTAATGAAAGTGGAAGGCTCAATCTTTGCTGCTGCCTGAAGATCTCTTAGTTAGAAGCAGAAAATGATCACACATATTAGCAATTAAATATTTACAACTGTATTATTTTTAAAAGAAAAGTAAAAAAAACTGTTTCACTGTAATTTTTTGTGAACTGTGATATATATATATATATATATATATATATATATATATATATATACACACATATATATATATATATATACACACACACACACACACACACACACACAGTAAAGCATCAGACTCTAGGGTTTGAATCCCGCATGACCCATATATACTGTAGGACAAATAGCAGGCTTATAACATCATCTAGTGTTGGTCCTTAGGCAAAACCTTTAACGCCAACTACCTCATTATATATGATGAGTGCGAATAAACAGAGAACTATATCAGTTCAGATGTCAGATCTGTATCAAATGTTGAGGAACCAAGGTACTGCGATGAGAAATGGGCTACTGGAACAAGACAGCAATGGACATGACAAGAGAATATGAAACTGTTGGAATGCTATGGGTGCTTCAATACCCACAGTGTGAACCAACATCTAATAGCTCAGTGTTCCAACATTCACAAATGGCAGTTGCTTTTACAACTAGAGATTCAGGAGACAACACACGAATGCTACTGCAAGGGGGAGCCAGGACGCCAGGTCATATGGGGGAGTAAACATCAACTCCACCCACGAGGTTGGGTACCAAGTCCCAATGATGCTAAAACAACTGAATGTGAGAACAACTGATCTGAGAGATAAAATCATGGCTAAGATGAGCGCCTGTCAACTCCGACACGACTAGTGAAGTTCAGTGAAGCACCTCCAGAGGGTCTTCTAGATGATGTGAATGCATCACAGTACAACCCCTACTGTGAAGCAGCAAAGGACAGCTGTTGTGATTGATGTGGCCATCCCCAATGATAAAAACTTAAATTTATTTTTGTGACAACACCTAGAGGAAATTATTGGTATTGCAGTCTATTGCATTTTTAAAGTATTTTATTTGTTTATTTTTATTGTTTGGTTCAGATGACCTTGAGGTTACACCACTAATTGTGTAATATTGTCTTCTTATTAGAAATTACAAACTTAGCTTTGTCTAACAAAAACACATTTTTTTCCAGAACATTTTGTTGATATCCGTGTATTCAAAAGATTGTTTTTTGGCTGTCTAAATAAAAATACAAGCTTAATGTTTCTTTTCTTTTTTCTTTTTATTTATTTTATTTTGTGCAAAAAAAACCTTGTGATAATTAAAGTAAAATGTAATCACTTTCATCCATTCTACGCCAGTGTTTGGTCTTGTAAATGTCCGATTTCACCCCGAGTCATATTTCTATTCTCATGGGCCAGTGCAGAGAAACAATCATGTTTTGACCATAAACAACATATACTTTTCAATTGTGCTGTCAGCAGCAAATGGGAGACCAACAGAAATGTTGTCCCAAGCCTCCTTCTGCCCTCAATCTTTCTACTGCTCTGCCACGAGAGGAGAAAATGCTTGTTTACTCAGAAACCAACTGGCCTCCCTGATTGCCATCCCAATGGTAATAGCCAAGGATGAGGGAGATCAATAGCTATCTGCACCCATTCCTGAAGCAATAACATTCAATGGGAAAACCCATTTACTTTTACTTAACTTTGCTTTATTTTGTTCTACTATAAGGAAAGTCAGTTTTCATGAAGATGGGATATGAATAGATGTCAGGTTATGGATCTTTTATGACTACATTGCTTTTATTTGTTGTAATGTGGGTAACAATGCATATAATAACAAAAACAGAAAAACTACACTGGTGACTAAATCTACTAGAAAGCAGTTTTAATGAAGAAAATATCTCCTTCTGTGTGATTGTTATTCTTTATTGGCTTATTTGACCTTGAAGTATGGACACTGATCCGGAGCAGTAGCTTTAGTGTTATAGCCGAGCAATGATTGCTGCAAGGCGAATACCAATTTATGAGCCCAAGGAAAACATAAAAACACTCAGTCATTATCTCATACACTTTATTCCATTTTATTTCATAAAATGCTCATTTAATTCTCAATTTCAGACAATAAAACGCTATAAATGTGGGTAAGAAGCAACATTTATGTTTACATGTAACAGTAACTGCCAGCAACTTCATGTTCATGGTCTCAAAACAGAAAACTGAAAACAGGAAGTTTAATAAAAGCTTGTGTGTTCTGCAGAACTCACCCGAGAGCCAGCTCACAAATCCTCTTGTAGTCTGAACGGCCAACTTTCCCAGGTTTACTACTCTTACAATAAATTATTCCTGGAACCCTCAGACAGAAAAGAAACGACAATTTTAAAAAGTTGCTTTATTTATTAAAAAACTTATAATGCACTTTATTTTTTATACCAATGTATGCCATTCCACTCCTTTTGTCCTGCCAGATCTGTCTTAAAGTGAATTAAGTTTCTGTATCTTCTTTATTCTGTTGTTTGACTCCATCTACCAAACTAAACATCCATTCTGGCTGCCCTCCACGTAACCTCACATCTAACTCCAAAGACTTCCGCGAATCCATCAGAAAGCTTCAGGGAATTATATTTCTTTATTTTGGCACACTGTTGACCTGCTCCAGATATTTATTTTCCTTTTTAATGGCATCATCACATTCACCAGTACTACTGTGGACAGTTTGGCAGATTATCTTTGTCACACAAGTGTCAGGATGAGATGATACTTGGCCTTGGCTAAATCAGGCAGCATGCATCATGCTCTTTCACATTTGAACTGCAGTCATTGGTGTTAACTGAAAGCAAAATATTTTATTAGTCCTGTCTGGATGTTTACCTAAACTGTGACAAGATATACATAATTGTTCAGAAGGTTAAATAAAAAAATTATATATATTTTTGTAAGCTTTAGACCTGTGTAACAAGGCAAGATAATTTGCTAAATTAGAAATGAATGTTTGCTGTATTTGTTCTTTCAGATTTGCATTTTCCACAATTGACAATTCAATAGAATTTTGAAAAGGTATATTTTATTATTAACAATTTTTGCCATTATAGTTTTGAGTACTGTGTTTGAGTGAAACATTGTTTCTTTTTTATTATTTGCATTTTTTTTTCAACTAAGTGTAATTTTATTAAAACTGTTTTGTACAACCTTTTTTTTAGTGATCTGATTCCCCAAACGTTTAGATATTTTTGTTTTAAAGGTGGGGTATTATGTGTTTTCCAGGCATATAGTTCATTTACCACAATCAACTACATGTTATCTTCAGTTGTTATGAAAAACTGTATATATCAAAAATAAATTTGACTTTGTATCATGGTCTATCTAAACACCTTGAAATTGGCCTCTGCCTCTTTAAGAACCTCCTACCATTTCCTACACTCCCAGCTCAGCACAACTAGGTGGTGCTTTGTACCAGCAAGCATTTAGGTAGCTCCACATGGCTTCCACAGGAGATTCAAGGATTTCTCAAGCAACACTCTGGGTATGTTTTTGATGAGGGAATGACAATAAAACATGATGTAAAGCTTAAAAAAAGTCCATTTCGTGTAATAACCAACACGACCCCCACCCCTCGCTTTGAATAGTTAGTTTTTGACAGTATTTTATTTTTCTCTAAGCATATACAGTATATTTATTTGTGCTGTCGACATTAAATGGGAGACCAACAGAAATGTTGTCCCAAGCCTCCTCCTGCCCTCAATCTTTATACTGCTCTGCCATGAGAAGAGACAATGTTTTCTCCTATGCAGTATCTAACATATCCACCTATTTAAATCACCAAAAATCTTTAGAATTTCAGAAATAGAACTCCTTTTTTTCTTCCACAACTCATCAGAAGGGACAGTTGTGATGGGGCAGCACCAGCTGCGAGTTGAGCACTTCTTTGAGCTTCACTGTAAAAGGTTAGGATCACCAGCAATCAATCACTCTATATCCATTGCAACCAGTATTGTTTCCAAATTTATCAGGACACCAACCCTTTGCAGGCATCCATGTCTCCCATCGTGCCATCCAAGTCTCCACAGAAGGAGACAGGGGATGTCAGCAGTAAATTAGGTGACACAGAGTGACCCCGCACTGTTCCAGCTTTGGTTAATCCGAGGCAAAGCACACAGAGGACACCGCATTCAGTAGCTTCACAGTAAGCCCGTTTAAAAACACTGACCATGTAAATACAAGCAGGCTCCACTCAGGAAATGAAAGTTCAACAACATGCAGTGAGGTCGGTGTACGTGTTAAATGTTTGTTTAGCTTCAAATTTGCTAACTCATTCTCAGCTGTGCAATGAATAATAACTCTATAAATTATAAAGTGGACTCCGTTACATGACTTTAAATACAATCCTTCAGAGTTCATGTTTCTGTGAATGCCACAGCTTTTAACACGTAGGGTGAAAGCAGAGATAATGAGCAACCTGTAGCATCTGTATACTTGCAGGAGTACCATAGTGCAATCCCAGAAAACTTTTGTCTTGTAAAACCCTAACTTAAAAAAATGAGACACCTCCAAATTAAGACGAAAAAAATGATCACGCTTTATTTTTGTAGTTTGAGGTGTATATGGTTATTAGAATTATTATTTAAGTTTAAATGTGCTCAGTGACACACTGAGCATGAATCCAATCATAAACAAGGTTTTCATGTTGTAGCTCATAATCAGAAATAGAGTTCTACAGTCTTTATTAGCATATGAGTGCCTAAACAGCTGCAGCCTTTCACTACGATCCCAGGACAACTGGCTGTCCACACAAACCTCCAAACTGTGTCATTTTACCACACACAAACACACACACATCTCCTCTCAGCCTCCCTCAAATCCTCGTCTATCCATCCCAGGTGGGATTGGGTTGAACAATGGTATGATGGGAAGGGTGTTGTCTGGTGGGTTTGGTGGAAAGTGGAATCCTTTCCAAGGTGACCCTTAAAGGGTGGGTGGGGGGCTTTGTTGGTGTAATGGACTGATGTCACTCTGGCCAGAGATGTGCAGAACAGTAATGGTTTCACATAAATAAAAAGGGTGGGGAAAAAACATTTATAGCCACAATTCATATTTGGTCTTTTTATATATATATTTTTTGTAGTATTTGTGAAAATTTATATAAGTTAATTGAAATATATATATGGCAACTTAGCAACTTATGTTAATATACTAAGTTATTTTTTTAATTTTTCAAACATTTTTTTACATAATTTTGTCAATATCTTCAATACAAAGAACAGTGTGCATACTTTGCCAAAACCTTGACTGCATACATTTGAGTAAATTCTATAAACAAAAAAGTGAAACTGAAAGCATTGGACATTGGCCATAAAGCACTAATTATTGTTTTTTGTTTGTTTGTTTTCCAAAAAGCCCTTACTGCAAAGTTTTTTGTTTTCTTATCAATGATTAATGTGTCCTTAAGGTAAAGAGTTGTAAGCCAAACTTGTAAAAAAAAAAAAAAAAATATTGCCAAAATTGTCATCTATGGTGTTTACCTACTGTAAGGTGTTTTAAATAAAAATGTAATTTAAATCAAGAAATGTATAAGTTTGAATGAAAAATAACAGAATAAAAGCATATATAAATTATTTGTTTTTTGTTCCTTTTTAAAAAACTAAAAAAAAAAATACACATAGCCTGATCACTGATATTTTTATATTATACAGTAAGAAATTGTACTAATTGACAAAACCAATAATAAACAAGTACAAATTAAGATTTATCTAAACAAACAGAGAGACATAACATAAAGCAGGTAACACTGGCTGTAATTGTTGGTACAAAAACCATCTAATTGCAAATGTTACTGTTTGTCATTTAGGCTTCACCCATAAGATCCTGCTTAAACTAATTAATTTAAAATAAACTAGGTTTGAGAGAAAAAAAGCACCTTGAACTTTTATGTATATATTGATCTTAATTATTTCCCAGAAGGTTCAACAGACACAAAGTGAAAACAGGAGCGCGTTGCTCCATCCCCTCCCCTTCCCTTCACCTCCTTCTGAAAGAGATTTTGCTCTCTGGTGTGGAGGTGTTCAAATAAAAAAGAGAGAGGAGAGGAAAAATAGCCCGGGGCACCTGGCAGAGGATTTGACCTGTTCTCTTGCAGTTAGAAGCAGAGAGGAGGGAAAAACTCACTTTTTCCCACACTAGTCATATTTAGGTTTAAAGACCAGTAGATAGAAAGGTGCCCCTATAGGTGGGAGCCTTCATCTCACTCTTGCAATCTGAAAATGCGTGCAGTGTGGAACAATCCAGACACTGTGCTGACCCGCCCCGTCTGCTCTCAGCTCACACATCCAAAATAAGATAAATAATAATAAATGTTTCCACGTTTATCAAAAGTCCCAGGGTCTGCGGCGTCACATTAATTTACTTCCAGTCTTATGGCATCACAGCTAGTCACGCGATGGAATTTTAGGCCCCTTGATGATGTCTTAAGCTGGATATATAATATGCTGTGATAGATGAAAATTCACTCATATGAAAACTTTTACCGCTGGATTTGTTTTAGACACGAGTATCCAATTCAATATTTTTTTTTAAACAAAGACATTAATGTGGTCTCACGAAAATACTGAATATTACAATGTGTTGACCATAAGGGCTGAGAGGAAGAGTTAATTCAAAATGCTTTCATTTTTACAATATAATCACAAACATATTTCCTTTATTGAGGAAAAATCCATTTTATCACAGAAATAAATGACAAAAAAAAAAATACATTTAAATACATTTTATGTCAGTCACAGAGCTTTTTGACAATAACTCATGTTTTCCATATTGGCGACGTGGGATAACACTTAAATTGTACTGCAGAGCACTGCACAATAACCATATTCCTTATTGCTGAGAATCGCTGACGGCGTTTTTCCTGCTCTGTATTTTCACGGTGGAGTTGTGCCCGACTACGGTTATGATAATTTGATCTGAGAAGACACAGAGATTTGAACCAGCAGAAAAGAAGGATGCAAATCCCTCAGTAAATCCCTACACTATATAGCCCCCAGCCTGCTGGGAGAGTTTAATATCTGCTGGAATGATTAAACTGAAAAGGTGAAAGCACCGTTGTAGTAATAAGAGGGAGGACTGTGCAACAGGGTTCGGACAGCGAGTTAATAGCCTGACTGCAACTCTGACCTCCAGTCCTGACAATCCAGACTGCTAATTTGTCCAACATTTTACCATTTTTCATTTCACATCTTTATTTCAGTCTCAATCATTATGTACTACTGAATTTATTTCTACTACCAAAGCAGGTTGTCAGTGTTGCGTAAAACCCATATCATTTTTTTTCATTATTTTCAAACAGGCTCTAAGTTTGCAAATTGCAAGTTTTAAACAGCTTTTAAAAAACAGCTTTTAACAGACAAAAAAAACATGCATAATACTTTGATAAATATGTATGTTCAACTAGGCACTGAGAAATTTATGATTTATTGCTTATGCTCCCAAAAACGTATGGGATTCTGCAATTAGCTAACCTAAAGTTTATATAGAGGTAGAACAAAATACAAGAAATTTAAAGTATATTTTTATGCTAATTGCTGTGAAGTCAAGCCTTTCTGTTGGAAAATCACCTTTTCATATATTAATTCTAATATTTCTAATATTTAAGATAAGATGATTTATCATGACTGGTATAACACAAGCAAAGCTGAAATGCTGGTCCAAACAAACTAAAGAATGACTCAATGTACAGCAAAATGACAAAAATAGTGTTTATTAAAACCTGATTATCATCCTGTTCATAACTTGATGTCTTCAGAAATTAAGTGGTCACAAGCTATTCAAACTTGAGCGCATTGTGTTTTAAAATTTTACTGATATATTCTGCAACATTATGAATTACAGCAATAAGATTATTTTTTTAAGTAACCATCAGTTTCTTCCTTATTTTATGGAAATGTAAACAAAATGAGTGAAAATAACATGTTCTAACAACTTTATGTCATGTTAGATGAACCAATCTGTTTTGGTTTCATTATTTGAAATCACTATCAAACCATTTGTAACAAGTGTTAGCAGGTAATTTGTAAATCCATGTCGGCACACCGTGTAATCCGTGGCCTGTGTCTTCTTCAACAAAATGAGTGAACAAGGAGTTCTGGATCATCCACTGTCTTCGAATCTAATCATTTCCGCATCCGATTTTCAAAATTTAAAACTTAAAAAACTTAAAAAAAAAGGAAGAAAGTATTTATCATCAGTGCTGGTATAGTTTGATGTTTTTGTTCTGTTCACTCAGTGGATTGTATTTTAAAAATTTATGAGAAGTGACCTTTGTTTTTTATGGGCTTCTGTTTTGATTGGTCAACAGAATTAAATACCCAGCTGACACTGCAGTACCCAACACCATTTCATCTAAATATCTAATAATAGCTTTAATAGGTGTGGACGTTTATAAAAGCCTATTAAGTTTTCATCAGATCCATTTGGACAGATGGAGGGGGCTTCCTGATAGGGACTTGAAGTGATCAGTTTCCTTGTATAACTTACATAGTTTAAAATATAAATGTGTACACAGATATTTGTATAAGTATGTGACTGGTAAGCATTCTTTCATAAAGATTTTTTACTTTTACTTTTATCACAATTATATATTTAGACTCGACTCACAATAGTGACATCTGAAATCCCAGTAAATTTTCCATTTACATATATATCCTTCACTGATTCCTGTTTTTTCTTTTACATTGTTTAAAAAAAAATAGATGACCCGTTTTAAGCACCACTTCTAAATGTGTTTAGATAATTTAGAGAAAAGATCAATAATATTTGGTACTTTGGGAATTATTGTTGTATTTGCCAAATGTTTCATCCAGATCCGTTCATGTTTTCACTGCCAAACAGTTAACCTGCTTGAGGTCACTTCTGGGTTGTCATTATGAAAAGCATGATGTTTAAAATTTGCCGTCGTCACATTCACACCTCTGAGCGGACTCGCATGTTCACCTGTGACACAAGATAAAAAGTAATCTTTTATAGTATCCCGCTAAACAGTGTCCAAGCACAAAAGGAGGCAACTCGCAGGGCAAATGCAACGACTCATTCAGTCTCCGTGCACGGTAATTCTGCTCTAGCCCCTTTAGTCTCTGCTGGCTAAATCCTCTGTTAGAAAAGAAGGCTGGGTTTGATCCCCTGCAGGATCTCAGTTTATCTCTCTTGCAAATCTGCTGCCAGATGACAGGGTTAGAATTTGTGGACTGTGGCTGCCCACGCTCCTTTTAAGATTGACACATTGCCTGGTGACACAATGTTTTGCTGCTTTAATGTTGTGAAACAAAATATATTGAATATTAATAATAATAAAATTAATTCACATTAGAAATTCAATAAAACTACCTGTTTTATTTCTAAACAGAGCAACCATTTTTGACATTACGTTATTTTTAAATTGAATAAAAATGTTAAATGCGTTACTTTTGCCCAAATTAGTGGCTTGCACAGCACCCACTACTTGAGGCAGTTGTTGCTGTGCACAGACACACACACATGTGTGTCTTGTGTCATGTCATCAACACTGGGCAACCAGCTGCTGTTGCTGCTCGCTCATTAAACATTTGTAGAGTCAATACAAATTCCATCAGGCTCCCTTCCTCAGGGTAAACACTGGAAAATACAGTGTGTTAAACGTGCCACACTCATCATTTACCCCAGCAGAAAATAGAGCCATCTTCTTGACCAACTGTATCAATAACTGCGGGGGTGGCGGAGGGGGTCCATGAGCAAACCCTGGCAAGTCATTATGCGTCTCTGTCGCCTCCGGCAGATGAGAAAGTTTGCAGCTGTTGACAGCTTGTTGCTCTGCAGAGAATTAAAGATTATTGTTAAATGTCAATGTGACGCATGAAGTCAGCATGCGAGAGTTCTGCTGGAATCATCGAATGCACGAGTTTCACGCATGATCTTTCTCTTGACCTTTAATAACCCGGGAAAACATTACTGATCATTTCTGTTTTACATTTGTTTAGATTTATTTCATGAAACCTCCTGCGCAGTTTTAGTTTTACCAATAAAAATGTTGACTTTAAAGAAACTAATGAATTTCACCTGCCAAAGATAAGTGATCCTGTTGATAATTACCTTACAAACTTGACCCTTTTAAATCACCAGCTTTCTTCAATGACCCATTCAGGTCAATCACCTTGTTTATCTCGCCTCTTTCGACTTGACAACCTAATTACACCTAGTTATTTTGTGTACAGAGTGTATTCTCAACACAATGTACCGATAAGAAAGCCAAACAATGAGAAGAATTATTCTGGCTTTGTAGTGTTTTAACAAATGGAAGCTTGACAATAAGAGCCTGTATTAGACTGCCAAGTGGTTTACCAGGATGATTTTTTTAATGTTTGGATTGAAATTTGTGAAAAAAACAACAGTAACAAAATAATATCACCAATTTAAACACAAAAGCATATGACAAAACACTTTTTTTTTACAAAAAAAAAAAGCCCCGGAGTACTTTAATACAATTACTTTTTTAGTGCTACATTTTCTGTTTGTTTTCTTTTGATTTTTTTGCCAACCCCCCTCTATAAATGTACATAAAACATTTTTAGCTAAGCTATCTAAACAGTTTTCTAACAATACATCACAATAATTTCTTGCTGTGGTGAGTCAACATGCTGCCCGTGCACTGTAAACATGGGAATAACCTGTTGTGAGCAAAATACTCATAAAAAGCTTTTTTTTTTTCTCTGTACGCCTCACAGTTCATCCTGGGAATAAAATAAATTGTCGATGACCCCATAAATTGTGGTCACCAATGCAAGACACTTGACAATGTTGAAGAAATATTGAAAACTCAACTAACTTTACTAAAAAAGTGTGAGAAATGCCACCGCATAAACAACTTTTCTACTATTTTCTTTTGTCCCATTCTTGTTAGAAAAAGACACTAGAAGAAATTGAAATTGAGTTAAAATAAGAATATGCTGTGAGGCATTTGCTTGTGCAGCAAAGCATCTTCTTACTGTCCAGGACTTAACCCTTTAGATCAGTCAAAACAAGATTTCAAAGATAAGACAACAATTTCCCCTCGATGTGAACTTTCAATGAACGTATGACCCTGAAGGCTCTAATCCTCCTCTGGTGAATAAGTCCAGTGTGTCTCAGTTAAGTCCGACAGTACAAACATTGAATGAACTTATCTGTCAAAAAAGTGAGCTTTCTTTAGATCTTATCATAACTTTCATTACTGAAACGTATGCAGAGTGGCAACTGAGGAAACAGGCAGTGGTTGGAGGTTGTAAATATGAAACAATAGTAAATCAACAAAAAGTCAAACTGCTGTTTTTAGATGCGCTGAAGGTGAAGTGTACTGGAAACTGTGCAAGCAGATAAATGGACCAGTAAACGCTTTATTGTGA
Organism: Cynodonichthys magdalenae; assembly: GCA_031762555.1. Classification (NCBI taxonomy): domain Eukaryota; kingdom Metazoa; phylum Chordata; class Actinopteri; order Cyprinodontiformes; family Rivulidae; genus Cynodonichthys; species Cynodonichthys magdalenae. The sequence continues at coordinate 3,915 of JARVJO010043944.1, read as the reverse complement.
AGGAACACTACAGCCTGAATATAGCTGATGGCTGTCAGTCAAACCCATCCTCAGCTGTTTTTGCCTGTCAGCCATCACTCTTTCCCAGGGTCCCTGTGAGCTGCAGTACCCCTGCCTGTGTTTTTAGACAAACAGATCAGATTTCTCCTCAAACAGGCTGCTGCCGTCCCTTTTGATAACAATGTAATAATTCAAAACAAATGATTCAACTCTTTGATGAGAACACTTTTATAGGTCACAGAGACTCACCCTCACGCTGACATCTGTTTGATTTTATCTTCTTGAACTTTATCCCCTGTTAGAAAATTTACTGGCTTTGACCAGAGCAGCGTGTTAAAGCTAAACTAATAAAGAGGAAAAGACAACTGAGACCCATGGGCAGGACAGCACATCTTAGTCTTTAAAGTCTGTAACATGTATTTATTCAGGGGTCAGGGAAAGAGTCCAAATAAACTAAAGCATGCACATTTTAAACGCTAAAAGATCACTTTAATTTAAACCCATTTAATTTGTGATTTATAGGTTTAACAGTTAACACTGAAGCAGAACGTCGCTCATGCTTAGAACACCTGTTAACAAAAAAACAAACTTTAAATCTAAAACCTGGCCATTTTATTTCTAAACATCAGCACTACCTTCTCATGCTTCTCTATATTACTCCTTTTGACGAACACCACGGGGGGGTTTGCCTCTGCTCTAGACCCTGGCCGTGGTTGGAGCTGTATGTTAAAGCCATGGTCAGGCCCCAGAGATTTCCAGCTTCTTAGATGCCTATAACTCATCCCTAGTCCTGCTTCTGAAGGGAGATTTTCCCTCCTCGATCCCAGGCCCGAAATATCCTTTCAAAGGCCGCAGACTGGAGACAGATATGTAGGTGTTTTAGATAACGTAGGAATTGCATTAAAGGATTTTTCTGTTTTAAAGCTGCTCCATCTTTTTTGCCCTTTCCCATAGACCTAAAGAAGAGTAGTTGAGGGGAAACGGGAAGAGGGCTAAGGGATGTGCTTTGGGACGGACTAGTTCGTACATTTGTGGTCAGTTCACAGCTCATAAAGGACTAGCGCTAACCTCAGTAGATATTGAATAATGTAGAGCGACTAGAGGCAGTGCAGAACGCTCTCAAAGAATACTAAAGTTTTTAACCCAAGTTTGGAGTAAAAAAACCCACCCAGTTCACTGATCTCCTCACCAGCATAATTACAGGGCAGTGAGATGAATCTCCATGTGGAGGAAAACAAAAAATTTGCAGTGATGAATTTTCAGAGTGATGAGGATTCTTGCCAAATGCAACCATTAAATTAAAAGCTCTTCCCCCAAAACCTCAGCATAGGATAATTTTGTTTTGCAAAGCAGAGTGTGGCCAAAAAAAGAGACTCCGAAAAGTCAACAGGGTCTCACCCGGGAGTTAATGTAAAAACCAGTTTTAACAGCAGGTCTGTTGAGGCTGTATGAACGTAGGTGAGCCCCGCTTTCCAACGCAGCTCTGCTTTCATCAGAGCTTACGCCTCACTTTGACATTTACTTTAAAACTTTATAATTATCTGGCCTTTTTTTTTTTTTTCCTTTTCCCCAGCAGACTGTGTTTACATTTGCCAGCTTAACATGAACAAGGTCAGATCCACAAACACGCGACTCCTCCACAGTCCACATGTCGCTCTGCAGTCGTGCTTGTTGGACGGGGCTGCTGATAGATTAGTCACTGCGTTCCCTCCGCCGCCTCAGAATAATATTGTGCGAGCTCGGTTTCTCAGTTTTTAAGACATAAATCTGAAAAAGTGATATAAGACTTTAAGGTTATCTTGTTTGCTGTAGTACTTTTGAACATGTCTAATGTTTTAATAAAATAACACTTCATAAATTACATATTTTTCTAAAATTAATGACATTAATGACACATGGAAAGTATTTTCTTGCTTTTTTTATCTATCACAATTCTGTTGCAGTACAAACCCATTTTTTACAGCTTATATTAAAAAATAATATACATTTTTTTAATTGTAAGGATCTAAAATGTTTACTCCAAAAAAAAAGTATCTGAGTATGTTCAGAAGACCAAAAAGTGTTTACCATGTCAGTGGGTATGATATAAAAAAAAAAGATAGAAAGAAAGAAAATATCCAGTCATAAATCAGTGATTTCAAAATGCTCCGGAACCAAGCCTGAATATTTGCTGAAATAATGTATCACATATCTCATATTGAGAAAATTACAGACGAGCAGGCTCATTCCGAGTATGGGCTCTAGACGAGACGGGGACTATCAAACCCGCGTGGTCCAAAGCCGCAACATCAGTGGATCTGTAAAACATGCCAGACAAAAAGACAAGCGAGTAGGAGAGGAAAGAAACTTGTTTGTGGTTTTGACTAAAACTTAGGAGGGGAAAAAGAAAGCTTGAAATAAACTAGTTTAATGTGTAAATATACAGTTGCTGTTACTTTTTTCCATCTTTATAATCCGGACACCAGTTCAACAGGTTAAATCATCTGTAAGGTAAGGCTGTATTCATTTATTTATTGTTTTGTTGTCACTCCATTGTCCTGCTTTTCTCAATTCCAGTCCTTTGCTTCATTAATTGTTTGGTGGTGTACATTTTACTTATTGAGCAGTGGAGTTTTGTACAGCCTAGGCAGAGATTAAGACAAATTCTGATAAGGACTGGAAGTTGACTCTCAGCATTAAGGAGGATTAATGTTTAGCTCTGTGTGGCAGGGGCCTTCTCAGTGGCTGTGTTTACGCAGTGTTGCAGACCCCGCATTAATCCAAAATTAGTAAAAAAGATCAGCTGTGGCCACTGAGGCGAACCTTAACAGGGCTTAGGGCCGGTAATCAAGTCTCACTTTTGGACAATAAGCGCCTAGAAGGTCAATGAGAGACAAGGGGTGAGAGGACGGGGAGAGGGAGATAGGGGGGAGGGACCACATGGTTTAATTTAGGTGAGCTCCATATACAAACAAACTCAAAGTTTGTATGTTTCTCCTCCATAAGATGGGAGTTCATGATTTGTTTTCATTAGAGCAACAGACGGCTAAAAGACATCTCTTCCTTTTCTCTTAAAGCCAGCCTGAAATCTTATACATGCATTTGATGTCACGTGAGTTTACATTTTAGCGCAGTATGTATTAGCTTTGTCACATAATTATAATGTGTGCCGAGGGATTATAACAATAAATACGAGACTACCTACCCGTTTGTAGCAAAGAGGACAACATCTCCTGTTTCAACAGAAACCAACTGGGAAAGGGGGCAGCTTGGAGAGTCGCAGGGGGATGTCTCGGCTTTTACGGTTTTCAGCAGAAAAGTAAAACTCTCAAAACGTGCAGAATAAATACTATCAGTGAGTTTTCCACTGCAGAGCCAGTCGTGGCCAACATGGGAAGCAACGCTGCCGAATGCAGCTAAGAAAATAAAATAAAAAGGAAAATATAGCTCAGCATAAACCACACTCCTTGGATGACGACTTCACATAAAACTGTTGGTATCTGTATTTATTTTTGTATTTTTTTTTTTTCATCCACTCACGCGGGGAGCTGCCATGTTCAGACATGCCTCCCAAAGGGAGACAAGTTTATTAGGATTTTAAATCTTTAAATAACAATTGTCACAAATTTATATTAAAATAGAAAAAAAAAGAGCTTGTCCTTCCAAACTAGATTAGTAAACTTGATTATTTATTTACAGGGAGTTTTTTATGCTTTGATGTATTACAATTAACTATATTATCAACTTTTCGGCAAGGGACAATGCCCAGTTCCAGCAAACCTACCATATGCACACACAAGTTAACAATAGATAAACTGCAACACACACACTGTAGGTAGAAAACACACAAAAAGCAACAGACAAATAATAATTTGAGGCATTTGCACCACATTGTGGTGAAATCAGTCCTTTTCACTTGCCTTCAGGGTACCCACG
>JARVJO010043826.1:0-22951 GCA_031762555.1 Cynodonichthys magdalenae | reverse complement strand
AAGCTCCCAGGCCTCTGGTAGAGGACCCGAGCTGAGAGAGACCACCCGCGGTGGGTGAGAAGGGAATTTTTTTTTTTTTATATATATATATATGTATGTGTGTGTGTGTGTGTGTGTGTGTGTGTACAACAACTTCCATATGTACAAATAAGATTGTGAGATTAAAAGTTAGGGTTCTTTGAAAAGTAATTTTAAGAGTGACCAAAAGACCTGCTGGGGAATGATTGAGGTATAAGTTAACGTTTCATATTAATCATTGTATTTTTTTCTTCATATTTTATTTTAAGGAAATATACAAATTTGCAGCTATTTTCTGCAATTAGGACATAATTTAAGTTCTGATAAATCTTAAATTTTTGAATGTTTGATCAGTCTCAGTCGTCTTTGGAGACTCATTCATTCTCACTGACTGGTGGTATTTGTTCTTTGATATACAAACAGCAAAAAATTATTTATCTAATTACATTTCAAATGTGTATTTGTGCATAAACTAGTGCTTATGAGCTAAGTGTGGGTGGGATCACCTAATGGAAAAGACACTGAACCAGCACTGGGCTGAGCCAGTTAAGGCAGAGTGAAACGAATGTAAAACAGACCATAAGTGTTGACTGTTTCCCATTTGCTTTGATGGGATCAGTTGCTAAAATGCATGTTTTGGAGTTTTGGTTAGAAATCTAACAATAACGTAAAAGTTTATCATGAGAAATAGCCTTGAATTTCTGCATAATATTCCACCTTGTGTGTGTATGAGTCTGTGTGAGAAGAGCATTACTCATGTAAAACAAAAACATAGATGAACTAAAAGCAAAATGAGTAGCCAAAGCAGAGCTGGGTAGGTTTTGGAGGATATTCTCTACCAGGGAGGAAGTGTTTGGGTTTTATTGGTTTCATATGACACGACAAAAACTTTTTAAGATGTTGTAGACGCGCTGTTAAAAAAGCAGTCTGCCCACCCCTGCATAAAGTGCCCCTGTGATCTCGGCCGTATTTATAGGCACTGTCTTGAGTCACATGGTTTCCATTTCTTCCCTTGTTGGGATCCCCTGTGGTTGCTTTTACAAGCGCAGGTATGAAGAGGTCAAAAAGCATGCTCTTCAGTGGCTTTTCTATCTTATTCTCTATTTATCATTCAAGCATTTTTAATGCCTTCATTTACATTGATGGCATAACAAAATTTTAATACAAAGGTGCTAATGTAAATATTTCACATTTGCATACCATTTATTTTCCTGCAAAATATGCAGTTTAGCGACACTTGTGGCTGTTATCTGTGTTTATTATAACTTTTTATAGGATATTTTTTCAGGATAGTAAATAAATTCAAATGGAATAAGCTTACCTTTTTACAGTCCATTCTTTGTGGGATTTTTAAAAATGGCCTAAAACAAAAAAATAAATAAATAAAAATCCCAACCTTTTTATTTCAAATCAAATAAAATGTTTTACTGTTTAGCTTCCACCACTGTTGTATTAATTTTAATCAATTCCATCTAAAAGCAACAGTAATAATGAATGAAACAGAAAAGTTCAAATGAAAACATATGCCCAGTTTATTTTCTTCAACAAAATTAAAGAAAATGACTCCTAATAAAATATAATTTTTTTATTATCATTGCGATGAATCCTGCATCACTAAGCAGTGATAATATTTGTATTTTTTTTATTTTTTTTAATAATATTTTGGGGGGGTACTTAATAATATCTTGCCACCAAGGTTTGTCATTTCTAAACCATACCAGTGTCTACCAAAACTACAGGACAAATCCTGCCCTCTTACACTCTGCTGCATGTTGATAAAAACTGATTTAGGCCGAGCCGTTCTGTCTGTCACCCTCAGTTCAGTCTGCAGGATGCTTCATCTCCCTTTTCTTTCCCATGTGGTGTGGTGTGTTGGTTTTAGTGGGCACTAAAAACACATTGTTAAACACAGTTTTAAAAGTTCCTAAAAGCATTTTTTCCTCTCAGGGATTGGCACTTTAATCTACTCTCAGGTTTCACATGCTGCAAAGGCACACCTGCGGGGAGAGGAATGAAATAAACTGGATCCAACATCCCCACTGGCTCCAACACATCTTAGACTCCTTGTAAAAGGGAAGAAAGAGAAGTCTAATCAGATTTATTGTTTTATTCGTACATTGTGTGTTTTTTGCTCTGAACAGAGGACTAGAGTCAATTTGCAAAAGTCTTCTGCATCTAACACCTAGCTTTTTAAAATTATGTAAAACCATTGTTACCAATAAAAAAAGACAAAACTTTTTGAGCACGTTTTTTTAACGTGATGGTTTTTAACACAAAAAAGTTTTTGTCTTCGAGATTGTCCTGTTGTGTATACTATGAAGGTTCAGCTGCTGTGTCTCATTCAGACACTCATACAACAGACTCTATAGGAAAATACATTATGGTCAAAACCAAACTTGACAAGACTCAAAAAGAAATGGGGGATATTTATTTTTCTTTTATCTGCCATCTCATAAAAAAATTTATTTGCACTTTTCCCACTTTTACAGTGCTCTCTGTGCAGACAGGCGGACATTTAATAACAGCAGGAGGAAGTAAATGATTCTCTATCTGTCTATCTTCAAGGCTTTGAACAAAGTGATTCCAGGAGAAAGAGGTTGTGAGTGAGTTCTGATTTTACAAAAGGTTAAAGTTCAGTTTCAGGAGGGAAAGATGTGAGCTGTTTGAAACAGAAGTAGCTGGGATGCATCAGCATGAGAGGAAGTCATTCTGAGTTTTGACAAAGGAATGAAGTTAGTCAAGAAACAAAACAGTCACTTTATTCTTACCTCATGTAGTAGTAAACAAACTGCAGATAATGTACAGCTGCATTCTCCTTTAACTAATGTCTATTGATAGTTATGCTGAAGTGAGTTTGTCATTTTGGGGTCTAAGGTTATAAATGAGGTCTTCCACTTATAAAACTTAAAACAAAAGTCTTTTTGTTGTAGTGGGTAATATTATCACCCCACAACACCAGCATGTACTTCTCTGTTTGTTTTAATGAGCACACTGTGATCCACTGCTGGCTTGCTATAAACCCTTTTAACTAACATTGTCTCTGAGTGCAAATAGACCAAATGGGAACAACATAGTGACACACCTTCTTATCCAGCATTTACACCCAAAAATAATAACCTGTAGCTATAAGCATGGGACAGACAGCTGCAAGTTTCTGTGAATAGGTTTTAAAGTAAACATATGCTTTTAAATCCTTTTTCACAATCATTCAATTTGGGTTTATATAAAGTTCCACTGCAATGCTTTGGTCTGAATTCCTCTTTATTGTAACTCCACAAGCCCCTCCTTCACCCCACTTCTGAGGTTTGTCTCAGATCAACTCACTTTGAGGCTGTCTCTTTAAATCCAAATGAGGCATTTCACACCCTCTTTAATTTTAAGATGTCAACAAGGAAAGACTTGTCCATCCAGCTTTACATGTTGGAGCCAGAGTTTGATCCAGAGCCAGAGGAGAATGAAGACAATGACATTGTAGTTGGTAAGTCCAGACCTTATTTGGCAGTTCCATCACAAATACTGTGATGTAATAGTTTGAAAAACATCATAGAAAACAGAAAAACTTGAACAAGTTGAAAAATATGACCCAAACAGAGTATAAAGATATCTATGCAGCACCTGTAGAAACTAAATTCAAGTCTTTTGCACTCCTAGAGACTCCAAGTACACAATAAAATGAATGTAATGGTTAAAAAAATGACATTTGCATGAAATGTTCCCTTTAAGGACTTTTCTTGTCTAATATGTGTCATTGGATCTGTATAAACCAGTAGTTAATTTTCCATGTAGAGCTTACAAACATGCTTTAAATTTAACCAAAGAATGTATCTTAATTACCTGAATGGGCAATTATATTTCTGGTTGCACTTGTTTGTCCAGTCCTTTTGGGCATTCATGGAAAGCACAAGCCTTACAGAATACTCCCATATTACTGTACATTTAGGTAGATAATAAATCAGCCTTAAGTCTTACAGACTGATCCCAAGGATCACACTCTCAAATTTTTTCTGTATAAAGGGGAAAAAACTGTTAGACATCTGATAGTGTCTAAAGAGTAAAATAACCATCTCCAAATGCAACTACAGCTTAGCAAAACAGTTAAAATGGGTTTTGTTGAAAAAGACACACTGGAAAGTAATGCTTCAAAACCATTAAAAGCTGAACAGAACACATTATAAAATGGCAAAACGTACAAAGCAAATTATACAAGATTACAACTTAGACTTGTTTAGAACAAGATCAATAGGAACCTCTGTTACATGATCAACATTTAGTTCTTACTGTAATTATGCCAAGACGAACATGGAAGGGAATACGTTATGTTGCAGTTGTGCATGGCAGGGTACGATTAAGAGAATAGTCTATGTAGTTCCATTCATACCTTAAGATTAAAAAAGACAAAGAACAGATGAGTCATCAGTTACTCAATGACTCATTTTGTTCCATAAAGAATACTGATGACTTTACAACATTCAGCTTGCTGGTTAAGAATACAAACACCAGGATGTGTTTTTGCAGAACAGCTATTTGAATGATGAATGTTATTTTTTTCCTGTATATCACCAGCTGTAGATAAGGACAGATGGTGATATCTTCACTAAGGCACCACACACAAGCAAAGTTGAAGCAAAATTAAATAAAATTTGAATGTTTGTCTCCAACCTTGGCAGAGTTGGGCCAACACAAACTCTCAAAACTTGACAAATTGATAAAACTTACACAATTACAAGATTTTAATGACACATTGAGGTGAAGAGCTAACATCTGAATGTTAAAACAAAAATCAAAGCAGGCTTTAAAAGACCAAGAAAGTAGAACACTATCAATGTAATTTTAAAAGAGATTTTAACTTTGATCAGACAAGTCTCTAGACAGGCTTGACTGGATTAGGGGTTGATCATCTCTGTGGTCGAGTGGTTACATCTGTCTGATGAACTGCATGACTGCCAAACCTTTATGATTGGATTTGGAAATTACAGGCTATGAGTGCTTCACCAGAGTCTGCGACAGCTGTGGATACCAGAATACCAGAGTGAACAGTAAGAATCAAGACTTATTGGAACACAAATGGGATTTAAAAAGAGGATAAGCATAGAACAATACAAAGAAGGCTGAAAGTGCTCACTTTTAATGCTTTAAGACACTTGTTGTATATCTTTGGGAGAGGCTGTTCAGTGAATGGAGTTTCTAAGAAAAGTATGTTTCAACTTCACCAAAGTTATCCCTGTATTCATTAGGTGGGAGTCTTTATGTTCCTCACATTTTGATTAGTTTGCAATTCAGAGGGCTGTGATCCGATTATAAAATGATTATTAATGCATCTTTAATCCCAAGGACATGAAATGCTCAATGAAACAAAATATGTTGCTTTCACTGCACAATAAGTCATTTTTAAATACTTTTGTGTTGAACTTTCTCCAAAAGTAACTGACAGTTTATTCAAATGTTGGCTGTTGTTTAAAATAATAATCACAAATCATCACACATTTATTTCACAAGAGAATAAAAATCTGTTTTTTTCTTTCAGTTTCATATTTGTTACGTTAAATGTATTGTGGTGTAACTCTGTCCTAATGGATTCACTGATGATGATGAAAAAAGATGAGGGTGATGATGACCCTGAGTGCTGCAGACTCTGGTATCTGTTAATTTTCTTGTCAGATCTTGTCAAAATTCTACATCATTCATATTTTCAACTAACATGCCAGTTGAGATTTCAGACCTTTGTCACCCACTTTTAAGTTCTGTTTAGTTGCAGTGCAAATATAAGTAACTTGCTGAAATACAATGGATTGGCCAGCTCACATTTGGAAACTGCTGTCACAAGCATACGCACAAAATGTGCGCACACACCCCTTGAATCAATTCCTGTCTCCGCTATCAATCCATAACTCGATCGTTGACCCCCTGATGTGAGTAAACTGGCCTACAAGACTAACAGCAACCCAATACTTTATATATTTTACTGATGTCATGCTGATGTCAAAGTGTCAGAACGAAGCGCTGCCTGCTGGCACTTGGCAGATCTTCCCACTCCTTTCTGGCCTTCTGTAGCTCAAGTTTCATTTGCCTGTCAATGTACAAATGTGTGAGGATGAAAAGTTTTATGGCCTGTCATATGACGCTATTTTCAGCGATTCAGTGATCATATTTTGCTTGGTAAACAATCACATTGATTCCCATGTCGCACAGTTGAATTTCTGTCTTTCTTGGATGTCTTTTTGTGAAGCAGCTTTGTAGCAAAGCAGTCAATCTGTGGGAAAAGGAGCACTGTTTCTCATGTTCAGCATGCAACTGTAAAGGGCTAAGACTCAGGTAACCAGCAAGTGTAATTACGAGTATGCTGATCCCTGTAAAAGCACTTCCTGGCCACTTTCTCCTCTGTACTGAAGGCTTTGGCACGAGTGGTGGAGAGGGTCACTGTTTAATAATGAACAGGTCGAGCCGGCTGTAACAGATACATGCACCTGCTTTATGCATCAGTCAATTACCTAATTAGAACTCTCCCTCCGGGGAAAGCTAATACCTTATCCTGGAGCAGGAGGACAACCCCTTCCATGTGAACAGAGACGCTCACAAGTCAAACGGATACCTGTACGTGTGTGTGTGTGTGTGTTGTCTTGGTGCATTCGTATGAGGAACAAAAGGAAGGGGGTCCAGTATTTCTTTGCACAGATCAGGTACCCAAGCACTCACATGGGAAATTGTAGTCAATGCCATTGTGATCCTATAACAGTCCTTCCTCTGCCCATCTCCTTGCACATGCTGCCATCAGTTCCCCATCCTTTCATGAGAAAATGATATGATGGGTCTTTTCTACTTCCATTCAGAGGGCACAGATTAAATGGTGGTTAGGTTGTCAATTGTTCTTGTAAGTCCTCTTTTTTGTATGAAGTGGTTCAACTTTCTTCAGCACTTCTTACAAAATCATTAGGTTATTTTTTGGTCATTTACTCAGGTGACAAGTTGTAAAAGAAAAAAAAGAAAAAAAACTATCTGCACCTTAACACATGGAAATATTATTTTGTGAATATGCAAAATATATATATATTTTTACTAAGTTTAGCCATTTGTTCATATATAAAAAGAACATTTTAGAAGCATGTTTTGAAAATGGTTTCAAAGTGAATAAATATATCAAACACAATCTTTACATTTTGTGTAGATACGCAACTAAAACACAGACTTTTGAACACGTTGACATGGCAGCACCACAGAGGACTATGACTACAGCATTTTGTGACATGATTAAGATGATATTTTTAGAAAAGTATAATAAAAAGACTATTTTGAAAAAAAACTGTGTTTTTTTTGGAACGAAGGCTTGGTTTCCAGTTGTCATTTTAATTTAACATTGACAAATGTAATATACATATTTGTCATTTCAAGTGATGCAATTAGTTTGATATGATTTTTTGGGGGGTTGCAAAGATTCTTTGCCTTTTAATTCAACCAATATAATTGGACCAAATGGGTCTAACTCTGGAATAAGGTGGTGTTGAGGTGAAAGACAGTCGTTTGCACTCAGTAAGACGAGGTGTTTTTATGTCAAAGTTTGGGATTTCAACTCTCACTTTCTTTAAGGGTGTATTCATACCAGGAAAGTCCTTCGGTCCACTTGTTTGGTCCGAACCAACTTTATGTTTTTCATTTGGTGCAGTTTGCATTCACATTGTGCTTTTTTGCAAGTGGACTATAATTTATAAACAAAGCTACATGTGTGACATGATAATCATTGTTCCCATTGAACAGAAATGACGGGGGCGGGACAGAGCACAAAAAGATGGTGCTGTTAATACAACTGCAATATCATTTAGAATTTTTAGAGCAGCTCATTTAATAGTGATTTTGCAATGATTGACTTTTTTTTTTTTTTTTTGCAATTGCAATGGCAAAGAGTTCACACCAATTAGTATTAAAAAAAAATCAACAAAGTTAGCATATCGTTTATAACAACAACTACTACTGCTACCACTATCATAATCTTCTGGTTGCCCATTCTAAAGACAAATAGTATCTTTTGGAGTAAATATGTTTTATTTCTGGGTATCAAAGATCACTAAAATATTTTTTTCATTAATTGCATAGGTTTTGCTGAGGTCACAAGCAGCTTCAAGTCAAGTAGAGACACTTTATCTGTGATTAAGTTAAACACTGTTGCTTCTGGGTGAAGAGGGAGAAAGTGAACAACCTGGCTCTCTATGGAGACACATGAGTGATGACGCTTTCACTTCACAGAGGAGGAGCGGTCAGGGGTTGAACACTCAGGATCACCAACATTAGTCTAAACAAGCTCATCTATGTTTGCATCAAGACCTCTGCCCCATCCATTCTCCTCCATCAGGCAAAGGCAAACACTCCACCCTCTTTTCCAGCCGCAGCAGGGCACCGTCCAACACCGCCTTGACAGCTTGTGTTATGGTTTTACTACACTGCAAAATCAATTTTGGTTTATTAATAACAGCTATAGTGCAAATATATGTACTGCAAGGAAGATGGATGGAAGCATAAAGGAAAAAAAGTGGACTGAGATTGTGTCAGTGGCGGCAGGGGCTCAGGTCAAACAGCAGGCTCCTAGAAATCAATTTTCACACAGGAACACTATTAGAATATTGAGAAATGGGATGACTGTGTGTGTGCGCGTGTGTGTGTTCACTTAGTCTAAATTACCCTGCAACTTTCAATTGAAACTCTAAACTCTGCGCTTTCAGAAATTATCACATCAAATCATGACAAATGTTTACAGTAACCAGTTTATATTCCTGATACTGCTGAAAATAATAATAAAAAAACAGTTGTAAACATAAGAGGCATTTCAAGTAAATGAATTGGACTTCCTTCTTGCCATCTCTTCTAAGGAACAGAGAGAAATCATGCTCACTTCAGAAACCAGAACAGAAAAAAGGAGGAAAAAAAAAAAGCGGCCTTTCTCAGCGAGAAATCTCAAAGTGCTCGCCGACTCCTAGTTGCTAATACAACTAATGCAGTAATGTAAGGGCCGAGGCGATTAATGAGAGCGCTCTGCCCCTGACATCTCAGACACCCTAATGTTGCTGCAGCGTCTCCCTAGCCGTGCTTTAATCCATCACTGGTCCCTGTAACCCAATTATGGCTTGACGCTTTACTTTTAGCTCCTCTGCTGGGTCCTTCACACACATCTATAAAAGGGCAAACAAGCACCCACACACACACCCTCACACACACACACAAGTGCATTCAAGTACCAAGTGCATTTCTACAAAAAAATCTGTGCTCACACACACTATCATATAAACACACTATAGAAATGCCCAACTGTGCAGTCTGTTGAGCTCACTTTAAAGGAGAACTAAAGACTTTTAGGTGAATAACTATCTGGACTGTCATGAGATTCAGCTTAATCAAGCACAATGACACAGCAAGTTTTGCTTTGAAAAATGCTACTCAGACAGGATTTTTCCATAAGACCTAATCTCTACTCTAACCTTTAGTTTAATTTAACTTATTTTACTAAAATCCTAACCATTATTTCAGGTAGAATCCAAGAAAACGTTCTTTTTGTTTTGATTTTAATTGTAGTGTGATGCTACACTAACGTCCTTCATTCCCTCAGGTGCTTGAGTACTCTTGTTTTAGCTAAAGGGGTGTATGTGCTGCATTTTTTATAAAGTCCCCCCCTGCAACATTTATGATTCACCACGAAGACTTAAAAACAACACTTGGCTGCTTCTCCCACCAGATAATGCTAACATCTGTAATACACTGCACACGAGAGTGTCCCAGGATGTTGCAGAAGCTGGACCTTGTCGGAACCCTCCCTTTTTTGTCTCTGTCCATCAGTTATGTCACACAGAGAGTAACAGCTCTGTCAATCAAGAGATCTATGCACTTGCTTCCTCTAAATCAGGTGGATTGACTCCTTAAGAGTTACTGGAGAAGCCTACTTCCATTAGCCACTCCCAAAGGCAAATTAACTTAAATGTACCCGCTCAATAAAGTTCAAGACAATCATTTGCATGTCAATGTCTTTTTTTTTCTGTATCTCTCTCTTTCTCAAGGCCTTCCCAAACATACAGCTGACTTGTGCAAATCCTGAGATTGCTTGGATTCTGTTACGTTCCCAATTACCTAGAAAGCTAATTGTAAAAAGATACGGCTTGAAATACAACTGTTGCCGTCTTGGTTAGAGAAATTCTATAAATCAAAGTAATCAAAACTTCTCTTTAAAATACTAGTTGTTTCCATTGTACCTGCATTTAGATATTGTTTATATTACATTATAAATCAAAGGTTACTAACCTAACCTAGGATTCCTTGAAATAAAGATGCATTTTCTCAACCACCTATTATGACAGAGTTTAGGTTATTTAGGCTCATTTTGATTCGAACCTTTCAAAATGATATTAAGCATAATTTTATGCAACATTGTAAAATGTCATGCTCAGAGCATGCATTGAATTTCAGCAGCTATCGTGTAAGTATTTAGCTCAAAGTCTTTAAAATATAATGTGTTATGGCCTTTTTTGTGTTTGCTAATTTGGATTAACTGTGGTGACAACCTTTAAATAGATTTAATCCAATAGTTAATTCATTATATACATTCTTTAATCACTTTCTGATGAGTTGTTGGAAATTTGACTGATAGCCGACTAATAAAGTTGACTCAAACGCACAACGCTAAATTTGCAAGAAAAGACCTTGTGCTATTGGTAGCACTTGGTGTGTGAATGTGTGTATTATGAGTGACTCCCAGTGACTACCACATCAAATTTTATCACAATATCCAAAATATTTCTTAAAATATAACCAATTGTTTGTTTTGTAAGATCAGTTGGTTGTGGCAGTCATCTTGACTTGGTTTGGCTCCAAATCTTATTCTGTTTCAGAGGTATATCAAGGGATTACTTCTTGGAAATTTCATTAAAATCTCTTCCATAGTTCATAAGATATTTTGCTAACCAAGAAGACATGGTAGACTTCAAAACATTACTGGCAAATTCTTAAAGATCTTGTGCAATCTTATGCTTAAAACATGGAGAACTCCTTCAACTAAAACAACACCAGATCTGTGAGTGAAGTGATACCTATATTTGTGTTTACTGATGTCAGTTGGCTGAGGCAGCCATCTTGGATTATGTTGACTTTAAAAGTTAATCAGTTGTAGGTTTACATCAAATAATTACTTTCCACAATTTTTAATAAAATCTATTCATTGGTTGATGAGATGTATTGGCAACATGTAAAAACATGAAAACACAGAGGGGGCATTAATAAAGGGATTTCATTTTGACCAACTAAAACCATTGAAAGGTTGTCAGTTCAGTTTAAAGTATTTGACTTAGAGTAATTGTGTTGCATTATGTTAAAGTCTATGTTCTGGAACCTTAACTTTCATTTCTCTATTCCTGTATTATTTCAGAGTTGTTGTTCAAATCCTGCTACCCATTTGTAATCCTAATCATCCAGTGTTCCAATTTCAGGCTTTAGAGAGAGAATTGTGTTACTGCTGAGCTATATGATGTCAAAGTTATCAGGTCACATTATCCACACAAATTGAAAAAAAAAATGTCTTGTAAAAAAAAAGCTGTAATGTGGGTGTCTGTTGTTACCAGTTACCAGGAGGTGGAGGTCAATGTAATTTATAAAGACATTAAAGCTGTGTGTATCTACACAAAGATGACCAGGTCAAAGTAAGCTGATGTGCTGTGGGTTTTAAATCCCACTGTTTATATTAACAGTAAAATGTGAATTAAATCTATCTCCATCTATTTGAACCACAACAGAACAAGATTAATGTTGATCATCCTCAGTGCTAGGAGTCTGATTATAAAAGATTTGGATGATCTGTGGAACATTTCTTGTCATTTGGACTGGTTACAACTGCTCAAAGGTTTATGTGTGGAGGAAGTCAGGCATTGGGAACCACAAAATTAATACGGCTTGAAAGTGAAACAATGTAACGTCAGTTTCATGCTAAGGGGGTGTTTTTTTCACAGCAGGTTCTGGTGGACTAAAAATAAGAAATATCCTTGGTGCAAAATTTGTTTTGTGCTTTAGATTTGGTTGCTGGGTTGAAAAGTTTCCTATGGGACAAGAAGAAAACTTAGGAGTGGCTGCCAGGAGGAGAAAACAAGTGAGTGACTGAGAGTCTGGACTTGAAGTCGAGCATCTGATCTGAGAAAAGCTGCGCTCTGTTGTTTACCATCAAATATGAATGAGACTGAGAAGGGTTTGCTACTTTAAAATGGGAAATCCCATTCTAGATGTTTTCTAATGAAATTGTTACCCATTAGATAAGTAAAGAAATAAATGCTATTGGATAAAATCTAAATTGGTGAGTGACAACTTTTAATAAAATGTCCAATCTTAATTAGACTTTATATGATAATTTAATCTACTCTAAAAAACAAAGAGAAACACAAAATTAAAGATGCATTTCAGATATTTTTAAGTGGGATTTTGTGGAAAGTTTATAAACATAACATCCTTCCTATTTGTAGATAGCTCTTTGAACAGTTTGGAGAAATTTTTATTAATTATTAATGGCTTTCCTCAACGGTCAACTAATCTGAGTCTCACAAAATCCCTTAAAACATGGGTAACAAAATGTTATAAATTTTGGCATTTTGGTTCCACTTCTTAGCAAAAATGTTCTGCTTCAATTAAATATATGAGCAGTTTTGAAAGAAGTGCTTTTTATTCAGATTTCTATAATCTGATATTGTTTTTGCTTTTAATTAAATGTGTTGTGTTAAATCTGAAACAAATGGAAAACAGGAGGCATCATGTTGCACTGTTTGTATGCAGTGTTCTTCAGTATATATTCTGTGTATCAGATTTCATCTTGCCATGGAATCAGACAAACATGCCGGCTGGACCTCAGAGGAGAACCTTGCCGCACACTCAAGTGCTATAAGTGCCTGGGAGTCGTCTTACAAGAAACACTTATTGCATTTTGTATTGAGCATGATGTTATGAAAAATTAATACTGCGATTGTGTGTCTTCTTCTTCTTCTTAGCATTTCTTTGGGAGACTCTGTGTCCATTCAAATGTATCTAATTGCACATGCACTATCTCACTCATTGTATTTATGTTTATCCAAATGTTGAGGTTGAGGGAAAAAGTGTGGTTGCATACATGTGTAACTTTGGCAGGGGTCACAGGAGGTAATGTGTTTCAGCTGTATGCAGATTTTTGAGGTTTACATCACCTGTGAATCCACAGCTGATTCCCTGCTGGATTCCATTTGGTGCATTTATTCACTTTTATTTCCCCTGGTAAGCACAGGTATTGACTCCACTATTGATAAAACAATAGAATAAAATACTCTCTTAAGGTAAACTGATATGTATACAAAAAACTAAAAAAAAGCTGCCCATTTTTTAAGGGAAAGTTATCTTCATGAATTTTTCTTTAGCTCAGCCCATTTTTCCATCCCAGCATCATTTCATTTCATTTTAATAAATTAAGGCAGCCAACATGTACATTTTAAATTACAGTGGATTATTTTGATTGGATCATAGCAATCTTATAAAGTAGATTGCCCATGAAAAAAAAAAAATTCTGTTCAGTCTTACTTAATGCATGTTTTTAAATCTGTGCAAGATTAGATGCTTCTGAAATCCTGTTTTCCACATTTTTAAAGAACATTAATCATGTGGCATTATTTCCTTTAAGATACAGTTAATCATTTGTGTAGATTCATGCAAAGTAAAGTTTATTGCATATTTTTGAGGAAATCTGCTCAGAGGTGAACGGCTAAAATATGTCTTTTGAAAATGCACACAAAAGTTTTAAAATACAACAGTTCTGTTTGTGACAAAAGACTCGTTTTCCTTTTTTTTCAGCCTTTTCAAATACGCTTTAAGCCCCCCAGGACAGTGATGAATACACTGTTTACCTCGGACCAATTAAAATGTAACAAGAGGTACCTTTGCAGCTCAGCATGGAGTATGTCAAAGGTCATAGACTTAGCAACTGGCCATGAAATTGTAAAGATGCATATACTATTGTACAAAATAAGACATAGTTGTGCACAAAACAGCAAAACATATAGGACCAAATTCTAACATTCATCATGCACATCACAGCAGAAACGTGGATCCCAACATGCTCGGACACATAGCCACTGATGAAGGCATGCATGACAGACAGCCATCGATCCCCTGATGGGAAGTCAACCATCCCCTGAGGCTGAAGTTGAGCTGGTGATTGATTTAAAGGAGCGATCAGGGGATGCCTCGTATATGAAGGAGTTGCAACCATCAAACATAACAACAGCCTTAGCATCAGTGCTACACTGCTGTCACATTAATGATTTTGAACAACCTGAAAATTCATGTTCAAAGTAAACTGCTAAAATGACAACATAACTACTGCCTTTAAAATTAACAGCTGTACAACTTGGAGTAGTGACGTTCGATACCAACGATTTCCTTCCCGATTCTGATACCACGTAACAGGCTGGTATTGGTGATACTTTGTGCAAATATTTTTAATGTTTCTGGAAAATCTAAAACAGTTATTTATTTCAAATCATTGCTTCATAAAGAATACAAGACAGAGTAATTTTATTTATTCATTTAAACTCAAAAGTATATCGACGTAGCATCCTCATTTACAAATCAAAATGTCAAAATGGTGTTTAAAAATAAATAAATGAAGTGAAAATAATCTAAAAAAAAGTTCAATTATCAACAACAACAAAAAAATAAAAACTTGCATCTTAAGTTATGTTACATGAACATAACATAAAAATAAGGAACATCTACAGAATGAGTGACTGAGCAATTGTCCAGGTGGATAAAAAAGTAGTTCCAACCAACCACTTATGACTTAAACAAGATTTCAATAGTTTAGTTATTTTCTACTGTGTTATCTGAGTTATCAAATAATTTATATTTCGATTTTAGAATCGATTTCAGAGCATAAAGTTCTGGTACTGTATTAAAGGTATTGAGAGTGATGACAAAAATGTAGCCTTCTATTGAGTATTTCGTCTATAAAGGTACTGCAAAGGTTAGTCCTCAATAGATGTGAATATATATGAACTTGTGATAAAGAGTTTATAACAATGTGTTTCCTAATAATAAGAACTAAGGATGGGTGACACTAGGACACAAGCAGGCACAATGTAGAGGACTAATAATTACCTCCAAACAATTTGGAAACTTCACTGCTGACTTTGTTTTACTTTATTTGTAGAAAAATAAAGTCAAGAGCGCAAATAAAATGTAAACAAAAGAATCAATGTCATCACGCTAGTATCAATCCAATATGATACTTATCTTGGTTTTGATGGTATTGATATTTAGATCGATCACACCCCATTGTGAATGTCAATGAAATAAATCTTTGCATTGTTCTTATCCAGGATCTGGTGGATTTACACATATGTACAATGTTTTGTGACAATCCAACCAGTTGTTGCTGAAGGGCAACAATATGACACTTGCAGAATAAAAATATTGTTGGAAAATTATTTGTACTGCTGAAATGACCTGACACAAAGCTTTTGGGATCTGAGTTAAAATCAACAAACTTTTCTCATCACTTTACCCCTAAGGTAAATGTAGAGAACATGTCAAACATGGTTTATGACTATGTAAGGTATTGCCTTTCTGCAACAGTGTTTTTCTCCACTTTAATTTCTCATCTGTGTTAGGAAAATAACCAAAAAGCTTGAGGCAGTGGAAACATCTCAGTCTCTTGCCCATTACAATAATCTTAATGGCCCACTCTTTTGTTCTTTTCCTCCAGAGGAGACTCTGTTTCTGTCCATTTGCACGGTCCTCTTTCCCATGTTACTTCCACCACGACAGAGACAAAACACAAACACACCCCTTCCCACTTTCAAACAACACACACTCATAAAGCTCATACCCTGAGGGTGTCCGCAGTGGGTCCTCTGAGTGAGAGTCATAACGTCTCCCTTCTTGAGTCCCCACCTTGGCGTGTTTCTCCATTTTGCCTCTGGGGCTGGAACATGGACATCACCCTTTGTCACTTCCTTATTCAGTCCACATAACCCCTATGTGTTGGAAAGGGTAGCATAACCCACACTTAATATTTATGGTTACCATCACTGAGAAGACAAGGGGATGTTCATCTGCTGCTCAGGGGGATTTCTCTGAGTCAAAATGTTAAGGTGTTAAGGCAGCCGTTGGAGGGATTGGCAGTTCGGTAGAAAATCAACAAATTGAATATATCACATTGTTGATGATGAGATTTAAGTTCATCTCTAAAATGCTGTGAGGCAAAAGTCCAGTTCATGAAGAAAATGCATCACTGTAAAAGCCCCACCATACACACACACACGCACACACCTTCCCTTCATTTCTCAGTGACACGGAAAAAGTGAAGAGTCATTTTCATATTTCTATAATTTATAGGCCTTATTGTATTTTCTAAGTGTGTTTTGCTCTTCAAGTCAAATGCGCAAAGGGAAAATATATTATGTTTTCTTATTTTATTGATTCCACGTCTCTGCCCACTCAAGGCTCTCAAGGCCAACGTTAAAATGTCTCACTTCTGAGCTTCATCTTTATTTGATTGCGGGTATTGCTCTCATCTATGAGCAGTCAATTCTCGTCTCTTCACTCCTTGATATTAAGTGTGTGTGAATGTGTATGGACGGTAAAGGTTGCTTTAGTGCCCTTTACTGGTTTCTCTTTTGGCCTGACGTGAATAAGGCAGTTATGGACGCCTTAAGAGCTTATGGATTAAAAGGAGGATGTGCGCTGTGAGTGCAAGACAAGACATTAGGAGCTCTTTATTAGCCAATCGTACAGACAATGGGTTTAAAGCACTTCTATAAAACAATATAATGACACAGGCAAAAGATTATCTGAAAGACTCAATGCTTGCTTGTTCCATTTGCATTAATTAAGAGGATGCTGATCTGTATTGCAGCAATTAAGCATGCACTGCTGATAAATTGAGAATAAAACCTAGCAACACCACTATTTCTATATTGCACTAGAAGAGTGGGTGAAAAACAATGGCAAAAACAGCATCAGCCTGTAAAATTATTACTTTCTATTTTTAGTAATAGGGTTGTCAGAAAGTGCAGACATTTCTCTGTGACCTGTCAATGCATGAAAATGTTCTCAAGCCATCAGGCTGTTGACAATGTGTGGATGAGAGGAGATGATAGACAATGAGACAGGCCATTGTATCACTTGGGTTTATATAATCTTTTAGCCACAAAAACCTGGCAATGATTAGAGAGGGCTTGGAGGAAATTTAGCACATGTCTGTACTGTGTGAAACCCTGACAGGGTCATGTCTGTCCATATAGATCCAAACACCATGTAAGAAAAAAATATATAAATCTAATGAACACAATTGGAGGATTTGGTTGGTTTAATGCCAGGATGTGTCAAAAATGTTAACATATTTTAGAAGGAATGTATCAATTTTAAAAAAATCTAATTTTGTGATTACATAAAGGCTTTGACAATCAGACGTATGAAATGTCAGACTGCTCCAGGGGTTTTTACCGCACACCTCTGATGCCACAATTTTGGCATCAAAATGAAATCAGGTCACCTAACTTGTTAATAAACAGCTATCATCAAGGGTGTATGTGTGTGCATTCATATCCACGCATGGTGTGTGGGTGAGAGTACCCCTCGAGGTCATAACTGCAGTAATGATTTACTAAATGTCAAATGAACAGTAGTGGGGAGAAAACACCATGCAGGCGTGTTGGCTGGGAGCTCTTTAGCATTTCACGCCCTGATTGTGAGCTGGCTCCTTTGGTCACCGTACAGCACTGATGTTGCAACATGCTCTCACAATGAAACTGAAAAAGATTAGATGTGCACACTTTTGATCACTTGAAGCAAGAAGGTCTCATAGGAGCTTGGCAGCAAACAAATTAACATGTAAACTTTGTCAAGACATAAGCTTTAGGTGACCTCGGAGGTTAGCTTTGATCTTATTCTCCCTTGTACTGTAACTCCCAGAACCCTCCCATTTTTTCCCCAGTTTTTCCATATAGTTACAACTTAGCTCTGACAGCATTTGAGCAAAAAAGAGCACCATCCATCTGTGCAATGGTAGGTTTTCTGAATGTGTTTCCTCTTACAGATAACACTGTGGTCTCTTGGGTGAGCAAGGCAGTCGGCAACAGCCTGATGTGGGTTGAAAGGCTGCAACGTCGCCTGCCAAGCTGCTTTTAGGCTCATCTTTGGGGTCCACAGAGACCGTGAGGAGAGGCCTATCACCAGCACTCCTGTTTCCTAATCACTGTCTTTCTTTTCTATCTCTGTCCCGTTCTGTGTCTGTCCTGCCACTTGCATTTTCACTCTGTTTCCACACCATCATTTATTTATTTATCCCTTTTTCCCATCACCATTTTTTGTCAGCACTTTCATTTTTAAGAATAAAGGACCAAGAAGGCACAGAAGACGAAGTCCTAGACACACTGAAATAAAACACACATATAGCTACAAACACAGTGATGAGGAGTAAACTGTAATGCTGAATAAAGAGTCACAGATCCCACTGCATCACTGGCTATTACTGCTCCTCCTGCCGTTACCTCTTCTGACAGGTGTACTTGTTGACCACCAGGCAGTGATTAGTGAGTGGATTTCTCAGGCAGCCCAATCTGCCAACAGAGACTTCATGCAAATGTAGGTCATCAAGTTTGGCACATACAATTGGTGTGAAGGGTCAACTGGAGCTGGAGGGCAGGGGGTGGAGAAAGACAGATCCCATGGAGACAGAACTAGAGATGTGTAAAGAGGCAGGTTCACTTTGATAATGTCATCACTTTTCCATAGCATCCAAATTACACTAAAGTGAAACAATAAAAAATCACTTGGTTGTCATCATTTGAGGATGATGATGAGACAGCAAACAAGTTTTTGCAAGTTTTTTCAAGAGTGGCGCAATTGGTGACAGCATGTTGGAGTATCTCTGTTACTTTCTTTCTGAGATCTTCTTTTTAAACTTTTTAAAATTCCTCTTTTTCTGGATAAAAATAGCTTTTTTTGGATGATTGTTTCCTCTACTGTTGAATGCTTTGCAGCTGGAAGGATTTTTGCTGGCACATGTTTGCTTTTGGGCATTTGTTATGATGCGTAACCATGGCAATATGGTGGTTTGTTATAACCAGGAGTAGTTGATTTACATCTCAAAAACTCTAATAATACCTCAACTACAGCCTCAACTACAGCCCCAAATCATAGATGAGTTGAAAAGAAGACGCAGTGAATGCAGAGCAGGAGCAAAGAGGAGAGAGAGAAGGAGGAAGTTCAAACCATCTCTTCTATCGATCATGATGGGCAATGGGCAATCGTTGGGGAACAAAGTGGATGATCTCCAAGCCCTAACAAGAACCCAGCCAGAGTGGTGGGAGTGCAGTGTTGTGTGTTTCACTGAAACATGGCTGCAGGATTAAATCCCTGACTCCAGCGTCTCCCTGCCAAGCTTTCTGACCATCCTATGGATGAGCACCCTAATCAGACTGTCACTCTACAACAGAGTGTCTTCTGTCATAGGCTTCTTCAGATCCGCTGTAAGACGGACCGCTACAGGAGATCCTTCCTGCCCACAGCCATCAGTGTCTATAACAACTCTTTAAAGAAACCAGGATAATATGAGTTACAACAACATTTAATTAGTAAGTATTATTGAATTGAATTGAAGTTGTGGGAGCAGAAGACAAGGCAGACTAAGAAAAACATAAAATGTGAGAAATGAAACTGAAGGATATTTTGTGACTGATTAACTGACTTTTAAATATAATCTTATTCTGTATACTTTATGATTGGTTTTATGAAATTACTTTAAACAAGAGAAGGATCGACAAGTTCTCCGTTTAATATGTGCCTCGCTCCAACAATGTAAGAATAATTGTTTACGTTTATGGCATTCCAATGCTGACGTAACAGGGACCACCCAAGGGGGTGTGAACAGGGTTTCTACATACTTGGTTTGAACACATGATTCGGGGCCATTTTGATTAGACTCGGAAGCCACAGAGACTTGGAGTGAAATGGAGTCTTTAGATCTGAAAATAAACATTTAATTAAGAACTCAATTGGTTTTCTGCATATTATTTAGACTTCCAATTCGAAAAATTCTTTACAAATTAACAACAACAGATAATTGGGTAAAAGTACTGCTGGAAACATTCAGCTATATCTTGATAGTAAAAAAAGGAATCTTGGGTAATTCTTTGATTTAACTAATATTCCAATCAAATAATGGGTTTCAAATGTTGTCTTCATGGGATAACTGGTCATTTGATACACATGTGGATACTCTTGGAGTGCATAATCAGCTTTTAACTCTACAATGATGAACTAAAGACATAAGGTTAGATCTGAACAGGCTCTAAAGCTGCCTCTTATCAGTTTACAATGCAAAGAAAGAGTAACTTTAAAAATGCATTTTTACTGAATTAATTTGTAGATGTCTATGTAAATGTAGCCTAACCCAATTTTCAATGTGTATTTGTCTCTAACACACTTGTTCATTTCTCCTCTTTTGTCACCTTTTGCTTATCTTGATTTCTGAGCCCAAAAGCAGACAGGTGTTCTGGCACTGAGAGTGGTAAGGCAACACCTTTAGCCCAACTTTCATCCATTTATCCTAAACAACTGTGGTATAGTAACATAACCACTGTCCACTGTGTGTTTCTGTGTAAGTGTGTTTTGTTCTTGAGTTTAGGGTGCTGGGGGTTAGATTTCATCCTGATAGCAGGGGCGGCTGTGGAGGAGGGCCAAACATATGTTCCGAAGGCCAGGAACAAAAGCACTGACACGTTAGCCTTTTCACGGAGATGACCTTTCCGCCGCTCTGTATCCCAGCCTCTCTGCCTGCCGCTGTCCTTTTGTCTGCCAGCCTGCCCCAGGCCCAGTTCAAGCAGAGCGCTAGAATTTCTCCTCATCTCCCCAAATCTCCCTTGACTAAATGTCAGCCTTACATATTTCTCTGCTCACACCGATGGCTTTAATTAGCACTATTGTGTGCATGCACGTGTGGCTATTTTGGTGGGAGTGCGTTTGTGTTTGAGAGAGCGAATAAGCGTACACAAGCCCTTGTGAAGTGGCTGCATGTAGGTTTGTATCTCACATCTTTGCAACCAAGAATGCTTGCCTACTTGCCGGCATTAACCTGTGTAAAATGCAGATTCTCCATTCAGTGACCCATCTGACTCCAGGCCAGAGCGGGTTGACAAGATGTGAGAGGAAAAGTGAGAAGGAGAAGGAAAGGTGAGAAAAAGATAAAGAATAACATTTAATGGTGGCAGCAGAGCTGGTAATGTGCAAATAATGAATGACCGAACACACGTGCGTGCACACACACACACACACACACAGTAACAAACACATGAGACAAAGGGTCATGCAAAAACCTGAGGGGAAAGCACAAGGCCACTCACATGCATGTCATAATTAATTTTATTTAACTCTTTTGATTTAAGCTTTAATTTTAGGCATGGTGATAAAAAGGAGCAGATTATGTTTTTGTGCAACTAGAGGAGAAACATGCTGCATCAAAAGATGAATATTTTTACTTGAAATCATTCTCCTACTGAAAACTCCTACTGAAAAACCTTTACACCTGTGTTTTTTTAAGGTTTCTATAAATATCTAAGGAAAAATTCATTATGGAATCAATGGTTTAGCATCAACCAGAAAGAGTAATCATTCATGTCGCAGTTTTTACTTTGCTTCACAATGTATTTCAAAGGCAACTAATACAGCAAGCTGTAGAGGAAACCAGTGTCTTGCCCCAAACAAAAAAGTTCAATTGTTCTCATCATCAGAGGCTTATTATTATTTTTAATATTATTATTATTATTATTATTATTATTATTATTATTATTATTATCTGATGTTAATTAGGGAACTATAATTTAATAATTCACGCTCTTTTTACAGTCTTTGCTTCACAGCACCGTAACACCAACATCAACAAAAAAAAGTCACACTATAGAGGCTATACATAACACCACCGATAAACTTTCCATTGTTTCAGGGCTTCTATAAATATCTAAAGGTTATGCTAACAGATATGGGACATCGCAGCACAATTAATGTGTGTTTTATGTGAGGAAAGGAACTGTGTGAAGGCACGTCACACTACACTGACAAGACAAACACACACCCACCCCCAATGTATCTGGAGAGGCTGGCAGTTACCCAGTCTTTTATAAGCACAGGCCATGGACTGGTTCTGAACTGGTTTCCTCACTTGGGGCTAGCCTGGGACCGAACCCTGCGTCACCTCTAATTAGGGGAGGCGCCCAGAAACGGGCATAATGAGCTGATGAATAATTAGAATTGGAGGAAATTGTGCAGCCAGGGTGGCAAATCTGGAGGGACAAGTGCTGAAAACAAGGCAAGCAGCATTAAGTCCACAGTCAGTCAAATCTGTGAAGTTGGCCAGCGGCGTTAACACTAGGGCTGTGTGAAGAGGAATAAAGCTCCAGCACTGGTGGGCAGCCAACGCCATAGTTGGACCCCCAGGCTTGATTAAAGGAAACAAATAAGATGAGGGTGATAAATTAATCCTTGAACTGCCTGTGATGAATAATTATTTTTTAGTGCTTTAATGTCACAAGAATGGTATAACATGTGCGAAAGGATCAATAGAATGACTGTGATAATAGAGACAGGTACATGAGGCAACATTTCAGAATCTCAATAAATGATTAAGAGTCATATTTTGCAGCAAGTACTATTTTCACTTCCAACACAAATGTTGAAGCATAAATTAGCCTAACAGCAATTTTATTTGTATGAGAGCTTAAAACGTTAGCCACACAATGTGTAAAAGCATAATCACATCTCACACAAAAGATAATGCATGCACCTGCTGTGCATTCACAATGTGCACAATCTAAATACTCTCCAGGATGATATGTCAACAAGGGCTTGATTCCCTCCCACCCCTATCACCACGTGGACCTGACTTGGGACCCAAGGCCAAGAG
>JARVJO010043772.1:0-14838 GCA_031762555.1 Cynodonichthys magdalenae | reverse complement strand
CAGCGCAAGGGGGGAGGGGTTGTGAACTTATTTTTAGCTGAAACAACGGGGAAATGGTTGGTTTATTTCATTTTATTTGTTTTTTTAGTGTCTGAGAAAAAATAAATTTGAAGCTGAGTTTTTGAAAAGATCCATGAGATTGCTCTAAACGTCCTGCAAAATGAGGGAAAATCTGTGTCACTTACAGACAATCTGTTCATGTAAACAGTCATCAGCAGCCGCCCTCCTCCAGACGCACGACGGAGTGCGTGTCTGAGCCGATCAATCGCTTTTGTTGACACTGATCAGCTGACTTATTTAAATACACCTTAACATTCATGAGGTACTTCGCATTGACCGGTTATGGTTGAATGTGGGCGTGTAGAGGGCAGAACCTGAGGAGGGAACTTGGTCCAAACTCTGAGGTGCAGCTGTGATCTATAAAGGAAAAATGCTTAAAGGTGTGCGTGCACACTGTTTTATTAATCTGAATATTTTGGGATGTACACCATTTTCGCTTTTTGGCCATACGTTCACTTTTAGTATAAGAGGTGAGAGTCATTCTGCATCTCCTGTTGCTCTCATCAACAGACTGAGTGACAGAAACAGATTCCACATTGATTACTATCCTTTGAAAGCATGTTTGAGCGCAGTGAGAGAACAGCTCTATCAGTGACTTCTAAACGGTCACAGGAAGCATCTACATGGAATAGACTGCTTGGCTATTTAGCAATACAGTCTTTTGAAAGAGCCCTTAGTCTCTCCAGCCTGTCCCGGGTATTTCCCAGGATTGGACAAAGGTGTCCAGAAGACATCCTTACCAGATGTTTGAACCCCCTCAAGTGGCTCCTCATGATGTGGAGGACCAACAGATCTATATCAAGTCTTTCCTGGATGACTGAACTTCTCACCCTACCTCTAAGGGAGAGTCCGGCTACCTTGTGGAAATAACCTTTTCGACCGCCTTTATCTGTGACTTCGTTCTTTTGGTTACTACCTAACCCTGAGGCGAGAGCAGGAACGTAGACCGACAACTAAACAGAAAAAAATGTCAAATTCACGTGTATAAATCAGAAATGTGTTTGATTGGTCTAACCTGAGCTTGAAGCTCCAAGAAAGCCAGTCTGTCCCGAACCTCTTCAGACTGGTCCTGGGTCTGCTGCTGAGCCTGAGCCTCCCTCTGGTCAAAGTACCTGACAGCTGAGATCAACTCAGCTGGATCAGGTCAGCAGACATGTTTTTATTAGTTTGACTTTTTCAAGATATACCATAGATCAATGTGGGTTGAGCTGGACAGATAAAAACAGCCCAGTTTGTGAAAGGTTACCGTCAGTGCCGTTGAGCTGGATCCTCACCGTCGAGGGCAGAAACTGCTGCCACTTTCTCCTCATGACGAGGTAACGCACCAGCAGCTGCTCGCAC
The DNA here is from genome assembly GCA_031762555.1 of Cynodonichthys magdalenae. Classification (NCBI taxonomy): domain Eukaryota; kingdom Metazoa; phylum Chordata; class Actinopteri; order Cyprinodontiformes; family Rivulidae; genus Cynodonichthys; species Cynodonichthys magdalenae. The sequence goes on along the minus strand of JARVJO010043772.1, from coordinate 13,437 downwards.
AGCAGGGAGCGCTCCAACGCCGTGGAGCTGCACGGGTACATCCCAAACAGGAAACGCCACGCCAGGCCTCGCTCAGAGGGACAAACGCCACCTGAACAGGGATGAAGACATTTTAATTACTCCTTAAAATTACTCTTAGGCTGTGGGTTTGCTTGAGTTCTAATCCTGCAGTGGAACTAGACCGTAACTAATCCTGAATGAGAAAAAAGAGAAGAGCTGTGAAACTGCAAAGATTCAATCAACATTTTAGTTTGAGATAAATAAATGGAAATATTTTTGCACAGTGTGTTCTTAAGCCTTTCTTTTTCTTCAGTGTGGAGCTGAAGGTCAGTGAAGCCATAATAAACTGGGGTAAAGGAGGAGTTAGTTTCCACATTCCTGCTCACAGGCATGTGATGTTGCTCCCCACAAAGAACTTTTCATGTCTTCTGGATGTTTCCGTTAAAAACTTTTCAAATCACATCAAAAATTCCCCTTAAATTTCTAAAAGGACTTTGTTGTTTTATCTAGAAGTCATGTGTGGTGTTTATTACCTCGGGAGTTTTGACGTACAACAAAATGTTTTATTTTTATGAAAGAATAGACTAATTGTGGCTCAGCTCCAGTCCTGAAGCAAAGCATCACTTGACTTGGTTTTGATGGGGCAGAGATTACACACTCACAGTGTACTGATGAAGTCAAATGCATTAAAACAAAACATTAAAAAGAAACAGTGCCACACAGTCACTGAAGGTGATTTCAAAAATTCAATCTTCAGAAATAAAATTGTGCCTAAAATGATTCAAAGCTGAGGTTCACAAGTCAAGCATCAGTGGGGGGTGTTGCCTGATAATAGGGGAAACACTGCATTATGTAAAAGAACAAGTATTAATATCATTTACCTTTTAAAATGTGTTTATTTTGATGCATTGGATCATATACTTGTTTCTTCCTTTCAGGGTCACAGGGGTCATTGGATCATAAAAGTAAAAATTTTAATTGATTTTTAAACTTATTTTTATATTAAAGAAAGTAAAAAAATTAATTAAATTTATTTGTATTGAATATTAATTTGAAAGAGCTCATGGGCCGGACTGAAGTTACTCAAAGGCCAGATGTGGCCCACAGGCCACCAGTTGAAAAGCCCTGCTCCAAGCTGTTTTTCCATTCATATAAAATACATAAATCAACACAATCTGAACACAAGTTCTGCCTCACAACACAAAAAGCCACATTTCACCAATGATGAGAAGAAAAACAGTTAAAATTGTAACTTTTAATTAATACTTTGGTGGCTACTGTGGAAATTATGGTTTTCAGTGAAACTATACATCCCCTGTACATAATTTCTGTAAAAGGCCACTTTCTATAAACTGTCACTCACTGTTTTTAATAATATTTCTTAAAATCTACATTGCTAACATTTGTTTTTACATAAAGCTTTAAAGTGGAAGTCATGATGATAACAGACCGTTTTTAAAGATGTGCATCCTGAGTCTGGACTCGTCGACCCTGCCCTCGGAGTCCATGACCCCGGGTAAGGTGAGCCGTGAGGCGGACAGAGCAGGAGAGCTGACCGAGGCCACCCTCCTCCTCCGGCAGCGGACTTCCGGCTGCTGGCTGCCGGGGCTCCGCTCCTCTGCTGCCGGCTGAGAAAGCGGCTTTCCTCGGTGGTCGTCCCGTCCTTCCATGCGTGACGAAAAACTCATTTACACAACAAGTCCGACTGCATTTTTAATCTCTAAACAACACGTCTTTTCCCTGCACTCTTTTGAGTCGAGGTCAGGAAAAACAAACAAACAACAACAATAAAACAAGCAAAGGGAAAAAAAAGATCTCATGAACGACTTTCAGCTCATTATTCGTCTTCCTCAGAATTAGGTCAGAGTACGGCCCACATTCCAGGTGGAGTTCCCGGGTCGGGAATCAAAGTCCACCGTGAATCACCTAGAATTTACTCTGCTGCCATCTAGTGGTGATTTTGAGGAACACCAATGGACTTGTTTTTATTCAGAACATACACAGAAAAATATCCAGAATCCCCAGCTCCTGACAGCTTATGTAATTTTGCAAAAAACTTAAAGCACATTCATGAAAAGGAAATAATTATTTTTTTCAGCTGCTCCCACTAAGTGGGACTAATAATACTATGCTAAGTCCAGTGGATGCTGCCCCATCCACTGGACATGTCCAAACTATCTCAGTCGGTCCTTTCTAACTTTACTTTTGCTCAGCCTGTGCTGTACTACTTCTGATGATCTCATTCCTAATTTGATCTATCCATATAATCTGACCTTGCTAACTCCCTGCCCCAGGCTGTCTAGCTCTATCGCGAGTCGTTTTTGTGCATTATGATCTTATGTTTCTGATGTAAACATAGGATCAGAGCAATTTTTTAACTCAAATTTCCTAATGTGTATTTCCAGCTGTTTTTAAAGGTAGTGTGACCCTAGTTGCTGCATGACCTGTTCACCTGTCCCCCCATGTTTTGTCAAGTGTGTGTTTTTTTCTTGAATGGGTGTTCTTAACTGCAATTTCCCTCATGGGATCAATAAAGGTATTCTTCTTCTTCTTCTTCTTGTCACTGCCAAGGAGAACCTAAACTTTTCAGCTCTGTCACTTTCATTTCTGTCTCCTGTCTTTTTGTCAATATGTTTCCAAATTATACAGTATTGTATCAAAAATGTCATATCGTCAGTGCATTCCAATGCAAATATATAATAAAGCATTTACAAAAATGTGAGGGGTATACTCACCATTGTGAGAAACTGTACAACACAGCTGGTCTCACTGCTCTTGAAAACCTTTCCTTTGACCTTTGCTGACACCCTTTTGTCACAAATCAGTCCATAATCTAGCCTGGACTTTCTCCTACACATCTTTACCCTCTCCTTCACCTTGGAGTTATCCACAGCACATCTCACCACTGTCCCTTTTTTTTTTTACTGTGTCTTATCCATCAGTATGAAACTCTGAATTAATGTCTGAGTGTCAAGATTAGGCCCAATAATTTTACTTTCACAAGTGCAGCATAATGGTTTTCACCATGACATTCTACTTGATATATATTTAAACTTTATTAGAAATTATATTTGGGATTGTTTTTTATATAACAGACCCTGAGACGGAAAAGAAAACAGAAAAAAAAGGAGAAAGGTGAAGAAAGAGATTTAAAAGGGAAACAAGGAGACAATAGTAGAGAAGAGAAAGAAGCATAAACACAAGACAACACTTTTGGAGTCTGCCTCTAAAAAGAGAGAAAATAAAATAAAACAGAAAGAAAGAGAACACAGCAAACAACAACAGACATGTTTATAATAACTATAACCTCACTGAACATTACATGGTATAATCTGAGAATCTGAGGTATCTGAGAAACACCTGGATTTGAACACCTGTGTGTTTGTGTGTGCGGTTGTGAGCATACTTGTAAGGCTTCTGTTTAATGTGACTGTGGAGACCTACAGATCCTACCCCTAAGTCCTGAGGCAGACATGAGGAAGACCAGAGCCAAAGGCACCGAGAGGGACCTCAAACGCGGAGTCTCCAGGGGTGCCACCACAGGAACAACTGCACACCCTCCTCCAGAATGGAGCAAAGGAGAGAACCGGGGGAATCCCCCCAGCAACCACCATGCAGAAGCCCCTGGGGCCAGCAGCGACGAGCCCACAGGCTCCGCCAGCACCCGCTACACCGGAGTCGATCCGGCCATGGACACAGAGGCCAAGTCCCAAAGATGCACCACCCCCCAGCCAAGGCCCTACAGGGCCAGAGGACCCAGGCCCCACCAGGCAGTTACCAGGCCGAGCCGACACATACCTGAGACCAGCCCCGACCCCATCCAGAGAAGCCCACATGATCCAAACGAGCCAGCCTGTCCGAGTAGCCCCCAAGACGAATCTCACCACTGTCCCTGCTGTCCTCACACATTTCCTGTACCTGTATAGTTAATGAACAGATGTCCCAAAGGTCCAGGACTTCAAGTACTTAGGGCCAACTGTCCAGGAAAACAATGTGGTAAAGAGGTAGAGAAGAAAACACAGTTTGGACATGTCCAGAGAAGGGACAGTGAGTTTTTTGGTAGAAGGATGTTAGAGATGCCAAGAAAAAGACAAAAATGATATATGGATGCAGTTAGAGAGGACATGGAGACAAAAGAGGACAGAGAGAAATGAAGGAGGATGACTTGCTGTAGCAACACCTGAGGAGAGGAGAGGTTGTATATATGTAAGTAAGTATGTATATCATGAATAAACTATTCCCCACAACCTTGTGAATATGTGTATATACTATTTTTTGTACTTTGATTCAGCATTTTTCAGAAACTGCTTTATTTGTCTTTAACATTTTATTGACCTTGAGCAACAAGCAAACTCTACCGAATTGAGTTTCCCCCGAAGTATTTTCTATCCATCTACCCATCTCTATCTATGGTAAATGTTAAAGTGCCTTGCCCAAGGATATAATGACTGAGATGGCTGGAACAAGGGATTAAACCAGAAACCCACCAGTTACAGAATGACTCCCCTAACCCCTCTGCCACATAGATGTATGGTGTTCTTGCCTCTCCCCTCCACTTTTCATTGAGTCATTGTGCTCTGAACAGTGAGCCATCTATCTACCCATATTTGTTTATGGCAGATAAACATTAATTGTAAGTGTAAAGCGCTTTGGGGTCTGGAAGGACTTGATAAAGCGCTATATAAGTTCAGTCCATTTACCATTTTTACCATTTAACAGTGTATTACATTTAACCAACATATCACACATAAATGTAACAATCATTGTCATTATTTTGAACATTCACTGTGATCAGAGCTAATTTTAAAAAAGCTGTGTGTCTCAGTCATAGGTCACTGTGGGCAGTCAAAAATTTTCTGGTTGATGAACTTCCTTCCTTTTTTTTTTTTTTAGTTACCACAACAGTGTAACAAGAAGCACACCCTTGTATTTTCACGTCTGTGCTCAGATCTAAGAGACACAGGTAAAAAATACCCCAAACATTCTGATCTCGTTTGGGTCCTGCTCACAGTGAGTATTATTTTATCCTGTAAATGTAAGAATACGGGTAGTTTTGTGTGTCACATTTGGTGGTAAAGTTGGGAAATGGTAAAGTTTTAGACCGTTAACTCTAAGATGTTTTGTCAAAGCAGATGCAGATGCTAAGGCTCACTGAGCTCACTCTCTTATTGAATTTGGTATCATGTGCAAAAGGTGGGTGAAAATGAGCAAATTAATTGGTTTTACTTATACAATTGAAGTATAAACTTTAATAATGACATATTTTTTGGTTGGTTTGCTAAAGCAGATGGACCCTGGGAAATAACTGTAGAAAGTACGTTTGAAACAGCAAAGGGCAAAAACCTAACGATTCCGTGCACCTTTACCCATCCTTCAGACCAAAATGTTACAGAAGTTTACTGGAAGACAGATGGGACAAGTGAGTGTAGTAAGAATGACAAGGACAAGCAAGCGTTTGTTCTTCACCCCGATCAGTCTTGTGTGCATCCAAACTACAAAAAGAAGACCTATCTGATTGGAGATAAAACCAAAGGAAACTGCAGTCTGTTAATCTTAAACATTCAGAAAAATGAAAATATCTACCTACGTGTTTCTACGGATAAAAACAAATACAGCTTCAAAAAGAACCATGTCGACATTACCTTGCAAGGTTAGAATGTCAGCTTTATTTTAAGCTATATATTTTTTGACTCAATGCAGTAATAATGACTTATAAATATTTTGAATGTTGTTTTTTTTCAACAGGGACATATACCAACCAAAAAGTTCCTAAATCAGGTAGGACTTTTTAAAGCTATTTTAATTCTACAAAATTTAGCTTTTAATGTTTGTTTTGTATCAGTTCTTGAATTGATGTGTCTATTTTCTCAATTGTATTTGTTACACAGTAAAAGGAAGTTGTAACATTAGACATTTGATAAACATTAATAAAATGAGACTAAAAATACTGTAGGCTGTTAGGTTTTTATAAATTTTAAAATAAATATTGTCACACAGAGGCTGTCGTATAGAGCTCGATCCAGCTTGAAGGTTAATTGGACAATGTCTGATGTTCAGCCCTGTAACGTAACTGAAATATAAGTGCATTGACAGAGAAGAGAATGTAGAAATGACTCAGCCTGCAATTGAGTATGTGGATGGAGCAGAACAGAGCTGCTTCACGGAAGGAGAACCTCTGCTTCAGCCGTTTACCTTTTGCTTTAGCTCCTGAGCTAATCTATATATGGAAATATATGACATTAGCTCAGCTAACTTCACATACTTATTAATAATATATAGGCTGTGTCTAGACTATGGCCCACAGAGGCCTCAGCTTTTGCAGTCTGCTATAAAAACATTAGGTAATTAGGGTTTAGTTCATCAGTCATCTGCCACATGAGAAGGTGCCCACAAATTGGGACAGTCTTGCGGGGCAGTAATGTAAGAGGCCGACAAATGTGGACCTTGGAGGACCCAAGCCCTCAACTGAGACTCAGCCTATAATATAGTAAACATCACGTTTGATGGTTTCAACCCATATATTGTGCACAACATAGAAACTAAAATAAATATATTGTCAAACATTATAGTTTTTAACCATGACTCTTTCTGTTTTAGTCTTAACTGTAATGTACCGTTGTCATCATCATCATCCCCAGATTGTATTGCATCAATAACAAAATGGCAACATGCTTAATTTAAAAATGTTATAAACATGCAGTTTTTTAAATAATTAGATGTTTTCACGTGTTTACAAATTTTAGTAGAATAGAGAAATAACATAATAAGGCCAATGTGCAAGTAGTCAGAGTTCCCTTTAAAGCATCACTGGTTTAAGTACAAAACCTTTAAAACCATTGTTATCGTTTCTCAAGTCACAGATTTTTCAGAGGTAACAGCCTCCACACTGAAAACGACAAGTAAGTATAATATTTACTTCATGGGTTTCTCAGGATTGTCTAAGCTGATATTCAGTTAAATAAAATCTGTGGTTTAGCTTCTCTTACTGTTATTATTATCCACAGTCGTCTCCACGCCAAGTTTATTGGAAAACAACCATATCTACTTGGCCATCTGTTTACCAGTTATTGCTCTTCTGATCATCGTCGTTATTGGGATTATTGTTTTCATAAAATACAAAAGGTAAACAATTTTTTTAGGTCTTGTATATAGTGTGATATTTGTAATGTGTCATTCATGACTGATCATGGGAATGCTGTGACCCATGGTACCTTTTTAGGTTGCTGCAGTTATATAACATGTCAACAAACTTTAGACCAGGGGTGCCCAAACATTTTCCCTCAGAGGGCCAAAATTGAAATTGATCTGAGGGCCGCGGGTCAAATGCAATAATATAATACACGAAATGCAAATACTTCTTAAGTAAAGTTATTTTATATTTTATGATTAAGCTAGTAGCATGATGACCCACATTTTTTTGTTTGGTTTTCAGCTCAGGGATGTGGAGAAAATGTGATGTTTGCTCTGGCTGAAAAAAAAAACTGGGCATGTCATCTTATAACATTGCATGAAAAAAATGCACAACATTATTTTATTAAATCACTAAACAGATGCTTAGAACAAATAAATGTGTAGATATGCCAAAACTTTCTCCAGCTAAACAAAAACAAAACTGAAGTTATTATCTTTGGACCTAAAAGAAGAATGATCTATAGTCAATGCACAGCTTCAGTTGCTACAGTTAGAAACTAGCAGTCAGGCCCGAAATCTGGGTGTAGTGATGGACTCTGACCTGAACCTTCAGAGCCACATAAAGACAGTTACAAAGTCGGCCCTCTATCACCTGAAGAACATTTCCAGGATTAGAGGACTAATGTCTCGGCAAGATCTAGAGAAACTCATCCAAGTGTTTATCTTTAGTTGTATTGATTACTGCAACAGTCTCTTCAAAGGTCTGCCTAAAAAATCCATCAGAAGCTGCAGCTGATCCAGAATGCTGCTGCCTGCATTTTGACTAAAACCAGGAGGATAGAGCACATCACCCCAGTCCTAAAGTTCTTACTCTGCCTCCCTGTAACTCAGATAATAGACTTTAAAATACTGTTATTAGTTTCTAAATCACTCAATGGCTTAGCACCACAATACATTAAAGATATGCAGTTGTTGTATCAACCTTCTAGACCTCTCAGGTCTTCTGGTTCTGGTCTGCTCTGCATCCCCCAAACCAGAACCAAACATGGAGAAGCAGCATTCAGCTTCTATGCTCCGCAAATCTGGAACAAAATCCCAGAAAATTGTAAAACAGCTGAAACACTGAGTTCCTTAAAATTAAGACTGAAAACCCACCTGTTTAGAGTTGCTTATGAAACATTAGAAATTAAACAAAATCAACACTTTCATGTGTAGTGATGGCGCACAAAATATAATGCTCCAATTGTTAACTATGTGTTCTATGACTTTGTATTTTTGTGTTTTTATGATGTATAGAACTTTGAACTGCCTTGTTGCTGAAATGTGCTATAAAATAAACTTGATTGATTTCAAGGTTTGACCATAGCAGCTACAACTCCATCATTTCTCAACATAAGATAATAGTCATAATTTACAGTTGATTTAAAACTGTGGCATAAAAGCAGGCAGGGGAATTTACATTCCTTCATTAAATGCTGAGATTTATAATATTTTATTTAATTATGATTTTGTGTGAGCTAAACTAAAAGTAGAGATACACAATGATGCAATGCTCCTCCTCCCATCCACATATGTTTTATTCATGTCATCGTTGGACAAAGAGTATTTTTACTTCAATAAGCCTCTGCTGCTATGTGAAAAATTATTTATTTTAAATACATCTGATTGGAGTAACATGTTTGATCTTAGGTGTTTAAAACAGACATATCTTATCTTCCTAGGTCACGCGAGTTAACTCGAAAGGAATCTGGGTATTATGTAAACTTCAGCAGAGCCACTTCCAACGCACCCAAAAGGTTTGATTTGATCATTCTTTTTAATCGTACCATTAGTAGTGTGTTTCATCTGATTATTGTTTTTTAAAGATTTAATGTTCTTGACAGATGTTTTAAAATATCTTTTATCCAATCACGTTGTGAACTAAAATAATGACAATTCATTCAGTTCTCAAACTGGTATACGTACTTTTTTGTTTTTCAGTGAAACATCTTGCAAAAGATTAGACACAGAGCCACCTGAAGAAAAAGCCATGGACGAACCCATCTACATCAACCTTGAGGTACATTTTATTTCTTGAAGTGAAAATACACTCATGATCAAAAGAACAGAAATCTAAGCACCCAGACAGAGTGATGGAAATGAAATGAAACTGTGTAACAGACAACACAGTTAGTAGCACACTGCTGGTCCTGTGTTGGAACTCCATACAGGCAGTGATTTAAAGGAACAAAGCGGCACAGCTGTTGTTTGCTCCTCTGCAACAAGTCAAACTACAGCTGTTCTCAAAATCCATCAGATTGGCTCTGAGTTGAAATTGATATCCAATATGCATCAACAATTGGCGAGTGAGATTCATCCTTAACAGTAAACACCAAGGTGATGTCTTGAAAGAGTAAAGACGTGAACACAGGACGTTATAAATGTCATTGAGTCAATATGACCCCAATCAAACTCATCCTCTGTCTGCTGATTTCCACTCAAAGCTCTGACTGACCTTTGGACTCTCCAACAACATACATGTCAACTCCTTCGAACATTGATCTGTATACTGAACTTCAGAAATCTGTAAATTTCACAAACAATCCTTAGTACTTTTATATGGTAATAGAAATGTGGGGAAACTTAACATTTCCTTACAGGCTGTAAGATGTAAAATAAACCTGAATCTAAGTCTTTGAAAGAATCTGTGAGGTTTTCTTTATATGTCTGCATAAGTAGACGTATAATGAGGAAAATCTGTGTTGTTTATGAACGACCAATATAACTTGACATGTATGCAACAACTGCCTGATGACCTAATATATATAAGGTCTTTGAAAAAAATTACTAAGTAAAAGTACTTTTACACACACTGTAAGAAATGAAGTGTTATATTACTTAACCAAACTGGTTACACTAAACCAAAATGAGTAAATTGGTTTATATTTACTCAACTTGGTTTAATGGAACTGTTGTGGTTAGGTTAGGGTTAGGATATAAAAGTACTCTGTAGAATGGTCATCATTGTTTATTGCAAGGCACAAACACGTAACACAGGGCTGTGTTAGATAGATGTGTGCTGAGGCAGTCTCAGCAGTTCTCGTTTATACTGCTGACATCTGCATGTTATCTGAACCAGACAATAACACCAATCTTGGTACCAATGCTGGGCCAAGGAGAGCATGATATTTGATAAACTATCCATCAAGAATGATTACTTCTAACAGATCTTGTCCTGATTGTAAAACACTTTATCTGAGAGAAAACAGAGGATAAAAAGTGGAATCATAAAACATGATGACATTTTAGCAAAACAGGTCACTGACTTTTGACTTGAGATGAATCTGAAAGAAGTAAGTGTATTAACAACTCCGGTCATATTAGAATTTGTAACGTGTAGCTACACTGCAAAAATTAGCCATTTAAAAATAAGTTTAAAAACTACTAAGTGAAAATTAAGTGAAATAATTTTGCAGTAATACAATTGCACTTGGTAAGACTGCTTGAAACAAGACATTTCCAGATTAATAACATTATTAATCTAACACATTCTGCTCCTACGTGTATCAGTCTCAAAACAAGATCAAAAATACTTTTTGGATGAATATAAAATTGTAAGACTTAGTTAGCTGGACAATTTTTGCAGTGTAGGTGTTAAATTTTAAAGAAGCAAATGTATCATTTTTATGTTTTGAATGTAACAAAATAAAAGTAAAAATTGTGATAAAAAATACTTGGTAAAATTACAAATTCTCAAAAAAAAAAAAAAAACAACCTAAATACTGCACAAAGTAAATGTACTTAGTTACTATACACATCTGCTGATAACACTGTTGCTCCACTTGTGATGCCACCATTTATACCTCCCAGTTCCTATTCTAGACCCTTCATCCTGTCAGTGCAGGTGGACCTAATTACATCCAAATCTGTGCTTTTCTTCTTCTGGGTGCTTAATTCTTTTTGTTTAGTTTTTTTCAGTGAGTGTAGTTTTACTTTCTAAGACCACTACAGAACAAGTCTTGTGATATAAATATTTTTTTTATCCAACATCCTTAATGTTACCTGTCTTCTTTCCTTGTAGGCACCAACAATTAAGATGAGCCAAAGCGCAAATAACACAGACAGTATTTATGCTAACATGGATTATTCAGTATGAGTAATTATTTTAAAAAGATGAACAGTGTTGGAAAATTCAGCCTCCTTTAACTTTTAGTAGCACTGGGGAGGAAAAAAAATGAGCCATCTTGAATGTAATAAATTGGATTAAAAAGTTTGTTTTTTCTTGTTTAGGATTTCAAAGAAATGTCACTTTTTTCCCCTCTTTTTCAGTTTATTGTTGAAGTACATTGATGAGCATGAAACATAAGCGCAACATAAATATTTTTTAACGACTGTGATGAAAACTTTTAGATTGTTACAATAAATTTGTCAGCTATTTTTTTAAATTCATTTCTGGTAAATTAACGGTACCAAGTGTTACACAACAGAGAGCAAGAGAGGCAGGAAATTATATCAAGTGTTTCATTCTTCAGTTTTGCAATTTTACTGAATTTTACTGAAGTTCTGTTTTCTGTTAAATTTATTTATCTAATAAAAAAACGGAAGGAAGTACAGCGCAGGGCTGTGCAGTGGTTTAAATAGCTTGTGTTCTTCGTAAGTTTCTGTTGTGTGTTGCAAATACAATGTCGAGCTGTGTTTAAAATAAAAAGTGTTAAAATGTGGCCCCTGCAGAGTCTTGTCTTCTTTCACCTCTCTGCAGCTGGTAAGTGAATAGTGAACTAAAAATGAGCCAATTACCTACAGGCCAGTATGGTTTAAACAGGAAGTTCACTTTGTTTTTATGTTGCCTCCACCCTGCATCTCCTGTGTCAAATTTGTTGAGCAATTTTGTTTTCTATATATAACAGCTTTAAACTAGAATTGTGTTTCTGTTGTGTGAATGGGAAATGGTTTTAAGATACAAACCATTTTTGATCAAAAACAAAGTTGGTTTTTGGGTCGTTGTATGCTGTTTAGAAAAAAATACTGGTAAGAAAAAAAAAAGAGAAGCTGCTGCTGCTAAAGAAGCAGTATGAATAATAAAAAATGTTTTTGTATTATCAATAATTTTGTCATCGAGAGTCACTTGTCCTGATCTGGTAGCTTTGTTGAGAAAATACACAGATGCAAACAGACTTTAAAAGATAATTTGTTCCACACGAAGGCAACTGATAAGACAGAGAAACAAAACTGCAGTGACCTTGACCGTAACCGGATTCTGCCTGTTCAACAGGTCTGTCACCGTATGGGCTGACAAAAAGTAGACACACACACACACAGCTGTGTCCACCTATACATATGGGGACATTCCATTGACTCATTAATTTCTACAGCCTAACCCTGACCCCCTACCCTAAAACTAACCTCACAGGTAACTAACCTTAACTCAATTCACACCTTAGTCCTAAACCGAACCCCCAACCCACCAATGGCTTTTAAACCAAACGGGGACTGGGCTTAGGTCCCCACAGTTGTCCCCACATAGGTGTTTTGTCTTAAAATGGTCCTCATATGTCACAAAATACCCCCCCCCCACCCCCCACACACACACATTACTGTGGAGATTTGAGGCAAGCAAACAAAAAAAAAACCAACCAACCACCCAACCAACCAAACAACCAAACAAAACAACAAACAAAAGAGTGAGCAATTTGTTAAACAAATTTTAAACTTTAAAGTCATTGTTCTGATAAAAGCGGTATAACTGGTCGTCTTTTAAGTCGAACTGCACCCTGAACAGATCATCCATCAATGGAAAACAACAAATGAGACAAACAACTGTTCAAACTCTCACCCACATCGAGGGAAAATTTAGAGTTCTCAATTCACCCAACTTGTACATATTGGTTTGTGAGAAGAAACCATGCAATGATGAAATTTGTTCTCTGTATTTGACCTGTCACAGGAGAGAAGTGAGCGGCTATTTAAGTGTCTGAGATTAGATGACTCTTACCCAAGGATGCCAGGACCTGTGGGCGTGGTGGGGAGCTGATCCTGTGACTTTCTGGTTTTATGTCGGCTGCCCTAACACTGCTCCACAGCTGCCCTTTTGTGTATGCTAAAGATGATTAGTTGCAGCAGCCATCTTGAATTGAGTTGCAGATGTGCATCTAGTGATTACTTTCAGAAAACCAAAGAAATCATGGGTTACAAGAAAAAAGAACATGACCACACACACACACACACACACACGCCCATGTTTGTTTCTGAGCCCCGTGGGGACCTTCCATTGACTTCCATTCATGTTTTTTAGACTTTATAGCCTTACCCTGACCATATGCCCTAAAA
>JARVJO010043754.1:0-22981 GCA_031762555.1 Cynodonichthys magdalenae | reverse complement strand
CACGCACCCTCCAGGACCCTGCTGAGGGTGTAGAGCTGGTCCAGTGTTCCACGACCAGGACGAAAACCACACTGCTCACGACCAACAACGTCCTGAGTTGAGGTCAGCAGCCCACCATCCCCACCATAAAGTGTTGGTGGCAAACTGCCCCCCGGTCTTATAGTTGTTTGGAAACGATAAATGCATCTCATTACCTTGCTGGTTTAAGTACTGGAGCTGAGGCACAGTAAAGCACCTCTGAGAGGTATAATATTGATTTGTTTCAGTCTGAACCACATGAGAACTGTTCATCATGTCAGAAAAGCATTTTAAAATCACATCCAGATGTGTTTGTTAATCTACTCTTTGCTGAGTGTATTGTGCTGAAAACAAAATCAAAATTACTTTAAAAGGGTTGAAAAGTGAGTGACATTTATTATTTATTTATTTTAAATAGCACTGCTAACACACAGGATATTGTGTGAAAATTTCTTCAAGTCCTGATTCCAACTTTGGTTCTCAAAAATAATAATAATAAATAAAAACCGATTGCATTGATTTGGAAATTTGATAAAGATATTTTTACTCTCAATGGAATGTAGTGAATAAACAAAACAATTAGGACGTTTTTGTTTAGTCAAATAATTCTTGACAAAAAATCGTATATGGTGCTGAACTGATGTCAAATATTGGTCGTCATTAAACGTCTTGAAGCTAAATTAGGACAAAACAGATTTATTGTTATTTTTTTGTAGGAACTTAATCTTTGAAAAAATTTGATATTTTTCTCTTCTGCTTGTGAAACTCTAATTATATGGAAAAGAAAACACATACTGTATGTTCAGTGTTATTTTTATCTGAGCACATTGAGTTGACAGATTATGTGTGAAATAAGTTTCAGGATAGTTTGCTTCTCGTTCTCATTTTGAACCTGAAGTTAATTATTCAGTGCAAAGTTATTACATAGAAACTTGAAAGAGAGACACAGCTCTGGCAGAGAAGCAGCATTAGAGATAAAGAGTTAGTCAATCAAACCTGATTTATCTCCAAGGCTTCTCTGTGAGACAGCAGGGTGACAGAGGTGGATGTTTAGTTTTACACATAAAGTGATCCTCTGCCCTGATGACTTTGGATCTGCAAACTAAATCTAAAACATCAAAGCTGCTGAGATCTCTGCTGTCTGTGCTCCGGAAGGGTGAAGTGGATGCTGCAGGTCGGAGACAGCCTGCCTGTCTTGGTTCCTCACAGACACTGATATGACTCACATCAAAGAGAGAAGAAGAAGAAGAGGAGGTGTCGGAGGAAAGAAGGCTTCCTTCCCTTCATCGTCAGCAGAACATTTAGTAAACATCAAAGGGCTTTCTTTCCAGTTGCATGTCGTGCACCACCTTTCTTCCCAGAATTTCAATTTAAGATGGCTGCCACAGCCACTCCGGTGCTGCCACATCTTCTGTGGAACCGCTCAGAGTATGTGTTGAGGATGACTCTCAGCAACCACCACACCAAACTTTACCTTAATTTCTGTAAAACTGACTGAGTTAGAGGGGTGTTTCATGATTAGCTCTGTCGGCCATCTTGAGTCAGGTTGACACCAGAAGTGAAATAGTTGTAGACGTGGACATAGTGATTACTTTCTGTGAGCTTTATAATAATCTGTCCAGAGATATTTTGCTAACAGACAGATGAATAGCTTTCAATGGGTAATAGCAAAGTCTTGGTCTTAGTCATTAAAGTCATTTGTGTTTAATAAATTGTTTAGTTGTGGTGGCCAAATGTTCAACACTTGCAGACGCACAACTGTTCATTACTTTTTTTTTCATTAAAATCCACTGAATGATTCATGAGGTATTTTGCTAACAGTTCCTGCCTGCAGCTCCTCCCTCAGCTGCAGGCAGATCTGCCCTCTGACTCGTGGAGCTGCAGGGGGTCTTGTGTTAATCAGAGCCCCTCCTTGTCTGTACCAGCTCACACCTGTGTGTGTCTCCTAATGTGCGAAAGCAGACGCTCCCTGAGGGGGGTCGCAGGAATGAAACTCCCCCCACCGTGCTAGAAGTTTATTGACGCTCATTCACTCAGCAGGAAAACACACACAGTGTTGTTGTCTTACTGAGGGCTGTGTGTGGGTGTGTGTGTCTGTGTGTAATCAGTGGATATGCATCTACATCTGACTTTTGAAGTCAGCCCCATTCAAGATGCCCACTACAGCTAAGCAATCATGAATTGAGACACAGCCTCAGCAAACACAGCAATGGCTGTAGCTCAAGAATTGTTTTTAACATATGTTGAGCTAAAGTTTGTTGTGGTAACAGCCAATAAGTATAAGAATCAGTGTTCTCTACTTGTTAGCAAAATATCTCAAGAATCACAGCATGGATTTCATAGGAACTTTCAGGAAGTAATCAATGTAACTCTACAACTGATTAACTTTAAAAGACAATCCAACTCAAGATGACTGCCACAGAGAACTGACAAAATGACTAAAACAGCTAAAATATGATCTGTATCTAAAAGCATTCAACGAGAAAGGCAGCATTAAGAAATATTGGGCTTTTATTTTTTTCTTTAATGATCATATTTAATAAACATATTTCATATAAATGTGTTCATACAATTTGAAATGTTCCTTTATTTTACATAGCTGGGTCTTTTTAAATCGAGCTAAGTTTGAAGAAAATAAAAACGTCGTTTTCGGATTTGGCCACTAGATTGCAGTGTTTAACTATAAATAATAAGTAGGCTACGGAAAATTCGAAGGACATCCTGCCTAGTTAAAAGAAGGTTCATAAAATATTAGATTACATTCGGAACATCTTAAGTTAATTGTGAACTGTTTAGTAGTTTAATGGTAAAGTGAGCTACCATAATAAGTTTTCAACTCAATCCTGAAAACCAAAAAACAAGAATAAAACCTTCTAGATTTGCCATGTTTTACGGAATTGAACATTATTGTGAACAAATAATTGCAGTAATCTGAAGTGTCCCTTCTCGTCCCGCTATCAAGGGTCACAATAAAGAACTTCATCATCAGCTGTCTGATGAAGAAGTTCCCTGGATTTCAGGATAAAATAAAATAGTCAGATATATTAACGAAGTTATAAAGCTACTATTTTAGCTCAGTATCTGTAAAACTGACAGAATTATCACTAATGTTTTGTTTGCTAAGATGATCTGATGGTTATATTTAATTGGACTGGCAACAAGAGTTAATCAGTTGTAAATGTCCAATTTCTTTGAGGGGTCCTTGCCCCAACCCCCATCTTGAATCGTTTCCACTCCAAAGGTTAATCAGTTTGAGATGTGCATCAAATAATTACTTCCTGTAACTTTTATTAAAATTGTCCAGTGGTTCATGATATATTTTGCTAACAGACAGACACGCGGGCACGCACGGACAAAAACATTATCATCTTCCTTCTAAATTCCGGCGGCGGGCGATAATAAATGCAGGAAGCACTTGAGGCTGAACCAGATCGAGTTTTGCATTGCCTATTGTTAAAGGGTAATTATGCCTGTGTGTGTGTTTTTGTGTGTGTGTGCGCGCGCGCGTCGTCTCGGTGGCGCCATGCGCTTCTTTGGATTGCTAATGTGCGCGCGGCTGTCCGCTCCGCTCCTCCCTGCAGCAGTCTGTCCGCCTGCAGGAAGGCGAGGCGGCTCAGTCAGGCGTCTCTCTGGCTGCCAGCATCATGACGCTGCAGGTAGCTGCTGCTGGACCACCGGACCGGACTCAAAATAATATCATAGGCCTACTTTATTCCCAACCAGTTCATCATATTCTGCTTTCTGTTCAGGTTTAAACATGTAATACAATGTATTTTGCTCAAATATGACTAGTTTTGAACGTGGGAGTAACTTCAGGTCAGCAGGTCAGTTGTTGACCTGGTTAAATGACCACTACCCATCTAAACCACAAGGAACATCATGGAAATAAAAGGAACCATGAATGAAGCTTTAGTCAAGCTAGAAGAGAGTATGATATCACAGGAACTAAAGTAAATTGTTAGAAAATAAAAGCTTTACGTGAGCGAAATAATAAAAACAAATAATAGGACGAAGAGTGATTATAAACTAAAATTAGCAAAACAGTAGAAAATGCTAGAGTTAAAAAAATAGAATTAGCAAAATTGAACCAACAAGCTAAAAATAGCTAAGCTCAAAGGTACAATAGTCTAATATAATTTGGAGAAATGTAACTAGAAGTGCAAATGAACCAAATCATAGCCAAAACCTAATCTAGCAAAGCTGTAGTTAAAAGTTAAAATGAGCAAAACAGGATTAATTTGTTAAAATAGCCAAAATAGCATCTAAAAGAATATTAGCAATGCATAAATCTCATAGTTAAAAGCTGCAATTAGTAAAACTATGACTAGAAGCTAAATGTAGAAAAACATAGTTAAATTACCTAAAAGCTGAAAGAAGCAGAAGAAGACAAAGATAGAGCAACAAAAACAAAACAAAATGGATTTCTAAGGACATTGTTTTGAAAGAAATAAAGAGATCTCAATGTGTTTCACAAAAAATGTATCTATTTAGAAATTTTTATCTACAAAAAAACAGTCTATTTCAGGAACTTTCAATGCAGTTTAAATGGTTGAATATAATGCCATAATTATACTGTCTTATGAACAAACAGAAGAAAAAACACTATATGTATTCAACAATTTTATCTTCGTTTATTTTTTCTTTCTTTCACATTTACGTGGTCTTAAATCTTTATTTTTGATTTCTGATTACATAATGTACATTTTGCCCTTGGTTTTATTTTGAAAATACACACCGGATATCTCAGTTTCTACTTCGGTGGTCCGACCAATCAGATCAGACGGGGGGCGGACCTTAGTTATAACTCTGTTACTTCTGTTAAATCGTGCCCGTCTAGTCTGTACGTGCAGTGCAGTTGTCTGCTCCGAGGACTAGATTACTCTTTTTATTTCATCCCGCTGTTATTCTTTTCTCGTCCGGCGTTACAAACGTGATGCTCCGGATTGAGCAGCTGCTTCGAAAGAGGAAAAAGGACCAGTGGTAATAACTCAGCCAAATTTCAGTCTATCAAGGAGTTTATGTTTCTATTTTATTCTTTTTGGACTTGAAGAAGAAGACGGTGTTTTTGAAGCCCCGTTAATGTCTTACTGTTTTTAAAAAAACAACTTCGCTTATATTTTAGTTTCCATGCCGAAGACATTTTGTAGTGATACTTTTACTACTCCGTGTGGCTGTCAGACTTATGAAGTGTCGCTAAAGTGCTCAGGAATGCCTACTTTTTGTCCGTAGCTCCATGTAAACCTACTTTTTTCTTTTCCTTGCGGTTCTCTGCTACTGGATTAAACAAGGACTTTACTTGGGTGTAAATGGATCGCCAGTCCAGTTTCATTTCCATCTGGCTACAACTGGAACTGTGTGCCATGGCTGTTCTTCTGACTAAAGGTACGTAGACTTTGCTCTTCTGACTGGGCATGTTTTGTTAGCCGCTTTATCCAGGATAAACAAGATAAAATGAAGGTTTCGGAGCGGTGCGTTCGCGTTCCTGTGGGGGGAAATAACTTTTGCTCTTAAAAGTAAAATAAACTCCCAAAAAATGCTATGTGGTTATTCTCTGTAAATTAAGCAACAATTAGATTTTACGTGTTAAAAAGTTTTTTTCTTATGGAAATATTTTAAAATAGTTCACAGAGGCTTGCTGTGTAAAACTCAATGCTGTGTTTTTGTTCTTTCCCTTTATTTCCAAAGTATCGTCAGGATTAAAATGAGTTTTGAGCGGTGCGTTCACAATCCGTTGGAAAACGCATTTTAGCTTGAAAAACGAGCTAAATTCCCCAAATGACCTTAAAAGGCGTATTATTTTATAATCAAATTACCTTAGATTCGAGCTTCATGCTTTAAATAAACATTTCTTAGACTGATATTTTTAAATAAATCGCACAATCTTAACCCATAATGCCGTATTTTTCGTATTTTTTTATTTAAAAGTACCCGCGCGCTTTAAATCAACATAATTTCTCCAGTGCTTTACTTGCTTTTACCTACTGTCTCACTTTAATAACTCATTTCATACCAGACCCAGCCGAAATGAAACAGCCCCTGTGTTCCCCCCCACTTCTCCCCCTTTCTCCCCAGCCCACAAAAAAGGGCCTCTCTTTTCTAATGAAATATTCTCCAAATGACCTGCCTCAGCCCTGCTGCTCCAAACATTCACAGGAAAAACACTGATCTGATGATTGTGGTCCTGCACAGTCAGAGAGGAACTACCACACTGACTTTTTTCTCCCCTTAAAACTTGTGAGCTTTACTGGTTGCTCAGCCTTTGAGCTGAAGCACAGTTACAACTATTTATTTTTTTTATTTTTGCCTTTTTTAATTCGTTTTTGTGTACTGGGGAAATATTACAGAAATGCCACTCTATCTGTTAACTGGTTGAAAAGCATTTTAACGTCAGATCGACCTCAAGGAATACAAAGAGTGCATTGAGTTGTAAAAAATGCTGTTAACTGAGTGGATTTGTATATCAGAAGCAGGCAGCTGTAATGATAAGGTTAGACAAGCCCGCTCCCATCACAGCCCTCAATCAAGCAGTTCTGACCACAAGTAAAGCTTTGCATGCAAGCAAGGATGGGAAATAAAAAAAGAACCCCCTCACACACACACACACGTTTTTTGGTACACATCTCCATTTGAGTAGAGAGTTCAGCTAACGACCACTAATTATAATCCACTCAGTTCTCGTTCTGTAATCCAGGCAGAAAGCTCTGAAGTCAAGAGTGATTGGAGGCAGAAAAACGGAATATCCCGAGAGGTTTTGAAGCTGAGTCAATTTATGGCAGGGTGCAGCGGTGCTTGTAAAGAGCGAGGATTCAAAGTGACAGAAATGTTTGCCACTGGCTGCGAGCGTCAACAAACAAAGTCAGAATAGCTGGCACCATCAAGGCCAGCTCAACTTTGATGTGAATGAAGAACAAAAGAAAAACAGTTACTGGTAAAAAAGTTAATTTATACGTTGAAACAAATCTGTATTTTGTCTTCCACAGGAGAAATCAGGTGTTACTGTGACGCGCCGCACTGCGTCGCCACTGGATACATGTGCAAATCAGAACTGAACGCCTGCTTCACCAAGGTCCTGGACCCGCTCAATCCGAACTCTCCCCTCACCCACGGGTGTTTAGACCCCGTCGCCAACGCTGCAAGCGTGTGCAGCGGCAGCCAAAGGGTATCGGAGCCTCTGAACGGGGCCCCGGCGCTCGAGTGCTGCCACGATGACATGTGTAACTACAGAGGCCTGCATGACCTGGCACACACCAGGGACTCAACAGGTAAGGAGCTGATTCCTTTCAAATTCAAGTGGATTTTTACTTTTTCAGAAGACAAGCTGAGCTTAAGGGGCCAAGTTTAACCCTTTAAATCAGGGGTATTGAACTGGTGGCCCGCGGGCCTCAACCGACACAAAGTGACCAAAGTTTGGCCCACCAGTTGGTTCATTAATTTCTTAAGCCCAAACCCCTGGTTTTCTACTTTAATTACTGTAAGTAGTTTTAGTTAGACAAAAACATTTGTAGTTTCTACAGAAACATTAGAATCTTGGCTAGAAGCTGGTAAAAACATTTAATGAACATCCAAGACGATTAAAACAAACAGTTGAAGATAAGACTATGAAAGTGAAAATAAAATTGGTTTAAAGATTTGGCAAGTAAGAGATGTCAAAAAAATATTTGTGGTAAACAGGGGGCCTAATGTGTTATTTTTGTTTTTAAGATTCTTTAAATATCACTACATTTATTACACTTCTGTGTTCTATTCATGATTAAATGCAGCAAAATAAATTACTGCAAAGGTAACAGATCTTTGTGATACTTGGTTTATTTACATAATGACTTTATTGCTGAATGTTCGGCCCCTGAGCTGTTGGCCTGCAGTAACTGTGGCCCCCGGAGCAGTTTAGTTAAAAAATCCCTGCTTTAAATAGTTGTTTTTTCAAGCTTAACAGAATATTGATTAGATCTTTAATTGGCTCCACCTCTGTGACTGTGAAAGCAGTGAGCTTACCTTAAAGCCCTTGGAACAGGATCAGATGTGTTCTGTTTTTTTTTTTTTTTACAATGTGTGAACCATATAATCTTCCCACTGAGCTGGAATGTGCCTGATAGAATGAATCTCCATATCTGCATGATGTGCAGAAAAACTGGCTTTTTGAGTTGTGAGAGGGCAAACAGAAAGATGAGCAGCTCCCCTAAGGAGTGTTTCTGTTGTGACACTGGGCAAAGCTGACTGTAGTTTATTAGCTCAAATTATTATCTGGCTTTGATTTGGGACAAGGTGACTCATGTGTTTTTGTCTCCCTCACATCCTCCCTCCCGTCTGTTGTACTCTCTCTGTGCTTTACTGGCTCAGAATGAGAAGAAATCAGGAAGGAAATGTCAGTTTGAGTGTTCAAAATAAGATTTTTCTGGTTTAACCTTCTGATTTTTGCGTGCCTTTTGTAGATAGCCGATACCAGCCCGACAACAGGAACCTGGTGACGCGGGTCCAGGAGCTGGCCTCGGCCAAGGAGGTGTGGTTCCGGGCGGCCGTGATCGCCGTGCCCATCGCCGGCGGCCTCATCCTGGTGCTGCTCATCATGCTGGCGCTGCGGATGCTGCGCAGCGAGAACAAGCGGCTGCAGGACCAGCGGCAGCAGATGCTGTCGCGGCTCCACTACAGCTTCCACGGGCACCACACGAAGAAGGGCCACGTGGCCAAGCTGGACCTGGAGTGCATGGTGCCGGTGTCGGGCCAAGAGAACTGCTGCCTGACCTGCGACAAGATGAGGCAGGCCGACCTGGGCAGCGACAAGATCTTGTCTCTGGTGCACTGGGGGATGTACAGCGGCCACGGCAAACTGGAGTTTGTATGACTTCCTGTTTGGAACTACGTGACTAAAATCAGCCAGGACTGCCACTCTGAACCTGGTTTAACTTTAAAACAGACATTCCTGAGTTTTCAATCCATCAGACCATGGGTTCGTGTTTTCGGTTTTCTTCCAGTTGTGATGAAACAAGACTGATCTAGAGGAGCACTTTACTTGAAAATAAAAGGCAGAGCTGTATTTAAACTTGAGAGGTGGACTGAGCTCTGTTGCCTCCCTGAGGATCCTGGACTTTTTACGCTGAAACGCTGAAGGATTCCAAAACTTCTTATTTGCACATTTGTGACAAACGAAAGCGTTGACACAAGAATTTTTACACTGACACCAGGGTACAAAAAAAGGACTTGTTAGAGGAGTTAAAACAAATCCAGTGTTTTGACAGTAGGTGTGCACACTCCTCTGTATGTTTGATTCCAGCTTATTGTAAAAAATTGAAATATCTATATATTTTTGATTGAAATTGACCAGTGTGTCTTGTTGTGAGTGATTGTTCAACAGCTTTCTGTGATTAGACTAAAAAGTTTGACTGTGTGTGTGAAAGGAAAAAGAAACTTCATTAAAAAGTGACTTTTTATTTATGTGTTTTGACTCGCACTCATATTTATTTTAGTGTTTTCACTTGAACAGGATCAGAGAATGAAAGCTGCTGCCGTGGTAGTTGAGAGTTTCTGCGTTGCAGAGTGGTGTGTCTTTGAACTAAACTTAGAAACTTATAATTTCTTTTCATACCAGAGTTTATGCTGCAAAACAACTACTTTGTCACTCATCTTTGTCATTCCTTGTCTCCTCAGCCTGTTTTTGAATGTCACATCAAGTTTTCTAGGTGATCCTATATTGAGCAGCTGCTTTAAATAGTTTCCAACATATTGACTCCTCTGTTTTTATTATCTTTATAAAGGTTTAAGCAGAACATTCTAAAATAACGATCTAGACCTTCAACCCTATCCAAAGATTATTTTAACCTGATGTAAATTAAGTTGGATTGTGCCTCTTTTACACTGGATTGATAAAAGAGAATAGTTGTAGTTTCACTGTATTTTAAATGTGTTTTGTGCTTCAACAAATGTGGAAAAACGTTTTAGAGCCAGTACTGATGTTAAAGTAGACTAAACAAAAAAAAGTTCATTAGTTTGCTTGAAACTGTTATCCAAATTTGTCAAAAATGGCATCTTATTTGTCATTTAGGTTCATCTTTTCCAGGCAGCCACATTAATAAAACAACTGTACTTTAAATAAAACCTCTAAAGGAGCAGCTACATTAAGTAAAAATGAGCAACACAAACCTGACTAAAAACATCAAACTGTAGGTTATTTAACAAAAGGTCTGAAATACAGATATATTAAAAAATCTAATATAATTATGTCTTATGTGAATCAGTTCAATAAAAAGAAACAGCACAAAAAGTAAAAACATTTGTGCTTTGTAGATTATTTCTTTGTTGTAACAAAGCTTCTTGGTAATAAATCTTATACAGTTAGAAAGTCTGTTAATGCCCCTTTTTAAACGGTGCCACATTTATAAGGAACATGCATTTGTGGGATGAGCAGTAGAGCTGAGTATGGGTTGCACACATGCAATATTTGCCAAATGTTCTCTACTAGACAGCTTTATTTCATTGACACTTGTTTTGAGCTTCTGGTACCCCCAGGTGCTGCCAATCAGGTAGAATTAGAAGAGTTTTTGTCAAAAAGCTTTGTTACAACAAAGAAATAATCTACCAAACACACATTTCCTTACTTTTAGTGCTGAGTTTATAGATTGTTGTTTTTCCATTTACAGTATAAAGAAGCAGAAATACGTAAATGAAAGATATTTAACTTTTAATCTGTCAGTCACATTTAATGAAGCACCACAAACAGGTTGTTTTCCGTCAGGAGGCAAACAGAAATTCTGTAAGTCAAAACTCCAAGATGACAGCATGTTTGAAGTGTGAGGTCAGACCTTTGTTCTAAACTGAACATTTCTATTTCTCCGGAGTCTAAACAGTTGATGTGTTTTAGGGGAGGGGGCTTGAGTTGGAAAAAAAAAAATCACACCTTTTGGGCACAGTGGTAACTGTGGCAACCACAACTAAAACGTCTTGTTTGAAAATGAAGGTCCACTTGTCTGAAGAGAGCTGAACTCCCACCCTTGTTTCTTCCCATTAGGACGACAGGAAAACACTATTAGCAGCTAACCACTTAAAGGCAGCCTGAATTAGGGCGACGAGGCTTACGCTCTGGGCCTCCCTCAGGACCATTATCCCCGTAATAATAACAGTGTCCCCCCATGGCAGCCTAATGTGACGGCTGTTTTCTTTTGCTTGCTAAACCAAAGAGGTCCTAGCCACAGAGATGAAGAAAGGTGATTCTACAAATCGGTGGTTAATCTGGATATAAAGGGAAACCTAACAACGAGTGTCTTCTTTTATTCCACAACTAACTGCTCTGTGCATTGATTACATGCTCAAATTACTCAATTAATCACACAATCATGCAAAATGGGATCTCAAAGGGGTTCATTTTTAGTTGTTGTGTTACATGACAAACATACAACTCTCCTTGTATTTATGAAAACTATTTAAATAGAATTGTTTCCTGTGGTGGAGTCATGACTGTGTGTACCCTCACCTCTAGACCACTGCAGGTACCAGCTCCTTGCAACCTTTTACTATTAAGCAGCCACTATTAAGCATGTATAAAGCTTTGGAACCGACGTCACTGCGCAGCACATTTTGGGGTGTTTTATGTCTTGCACAATTGGTTGGTTCCAAATTTGAAGTACACCAACAATAATAATATGCATTCCAGTGTTACAGCTGAAGAGCAGCCTCAAACAAAATAAACTGTATCACAACAAACTTTTACCAGATGACAAAAACGATACATGGAAATAATAGCAAAAATTGGAACTGTCAACCCGTTTGAATTAAAAAATTGGAACCAAGACCCCGACAATTTACCTCCACTCACATTTCCAGACATGTTTTCTTACCTGGTATGTGATGCCAGTGCTTACACAGTAATAACATTTCTAAATTATAAGCTTATGCAAGTGCATGTTCAATTAGCAAATTTTTTAGGTCGATTATGTGAGCTCCCTCGTGTTGTTTTTAGGTGGGAAAACAATGAAATGACAGTTCGTTTTGGATCTTTTTACCACACTAGTCATGTGACTGGACATTACAATCAACAAAACAACTGGTTTCTACCATGGCTAAATTGTATTAAACTACTATTAAAAAGTTTTGTTTTCAGCACTTATGGATGGTCATTTAAAATGGCACTTGGATCCCATCAGCCCCCACGCCACTAACCACGTCCACAACAGTGACATCACGTTCCAAAGGGCTACTGTTTGATCACTTGATGTTCTTTATGATCTGATTCTGGATCAGAGATGTGATCTCACTGTCCGACTACTTGTTCTGTTTTCATTCCTCGGTGCTTCTTTAGCTGTATATAACTTCTTGTCTTTGAGCCATGTTTACTGGAAAAACAGAAAAGTATGATGGAATTTAAAAGGACAATAAAAGTTAATCTCATGTTTAAAACCTCCACATCTTTCTGAGCTCATAATTTACCCTGTATAAGTTTCCATAATTCTTTCCAAACCCTGCAAAATAGTGTGTGTGTACTGGTGTGTGTAAGACAACTATACTGATAAATATATGTTATTAAACATTGTTTCAATAAAAAAGAAACCCATCAAATTAAATGGTTTTGTCACTTGACTTCTAACCCTAAAGCTTAGTGTGAATAGATTGAATCAAACCTCTTCATAAACCGGTTAGGTCAGTGCTTAAACCTCGAAATGTCCCAAAAGAAAGGATAAGGAAGATGAGTTTATATGCAGCACACCAACATCCAGCAGCCAGAGCTCTGCCACACTGGTCTCAGTCATTAGATCAGTGTTTTTGTGCAGCACAGGCCAGTCAATCGCTTTGCATTCACATAAAAATTCTTTGAGGAACCGACTGGCCTCCATCAAAAGAACCCCACTTTACTCCCGACACCACCACCAGTTTTTCATTCTCATTGTTGCCCTACTTTTTAATTTTTTTCTTACCGCCACCTCCTGAACGCCCTGCATTCTCAGGTGGGCTTCACTCCTGCAGCAGCGTTAACAGCATGCAATGATTTAAACCAACATGAAGCTGCCTCTGTATTTCCACCTTCCACCTCTCCGTGATGCTGTTATTGTCCCGAAAACGCCCTGCGCCCGCTGTGGAGGCAGCAACATATGGAACAATATATGGAGTGTAAACACACATGGAACCTGTTAACACCTGAGCATGGTAATGGAGGAACAGCCAGGGCAGTAAAAGTACGTTTTGGTGAAACTTTGTACATTCTCGTTGGGTTTCCTCTTTTCTGAACTCCCTCAGTGGAAAAATAACATTTTGTTTTGATGAAGTGCAGTAAGGACTAGTTGTTAAAGTGTTTTTCTTTAAACTCAGATGTATTTAGAGATAGAATAATCTTAGTAAAAATGAAAAGCTAATTTATTAGTAGGATTTCATTGACAGGAAACATGCATCCATTAATATATGATGTGTTTTAATGACTCTACAGAGGATACTGATGTTATTGATCATTATAGCAGATGTTACAGTTTGTTAACTGGACCTAAATCCTCATTTTACATCCGGTGTTGTGATGTCATTTGCTATCTTGTTTAAACTCAGTGGGGTTTTTGCTCTGCTCTTTTTAACCTTATTGTTCGTCAGCCTTGTGTGTTTAGTGAAGTTATACAGTCACAATATTTTTCTGTATTGAGAAACTGTTGTCTGCAACACAATCACCAGCATATAATCTGATTATTGTTGGGGTCAGAGGGAGAGACAAGGATTAGGATTGTGTTTAGGCTTTTCTCACTCTGGAAGCTGGTTTTAAAAGTAGCTAACATCTAAAACACAGTTTTAGTGTGTTTTAGACATTATTATATGAATCATTTCAGTATTGAAGGAACTAAGTTTCATCTATTCATTATCTTTTACCTGCTTCTTCTTTTCAGGGTCGCGGGGGTCACTGGTGTCCATATCCAGCAGTCACTGTGCGAGGGGCGGGGTTCACATTGAAGAGATTGCAATTCAATCCCAGGGACATATAGAGACAACCATTCATTCTCTCACCAGCTTTATGATACAATATTAGTTTGATTTGTTTGGATGACAATGCAACATTCTTATTATTTGTCGTGAAACAATTGTGATTCAGTTCAGTTCACAAGTCTGTGATCGATATCGATTCACATGGGACATACGATGAAAACATGGATCAATGTTTTCATTTTGCCTTAATGTAATTGAATTATTAATCATTGAATCTAAACCTTTATGTCAGTCAATGTATTGTTGCGCCACTAACTCACACCTAGGGACAATAGAGTTACCAGTTGGCCTACAGTCACGTTTTTGGTCTGTGGTAGGAAACCGAAGTACCAGGAAAAACCCACATGTGCAAAGTAAGTGAGTGTGTTTTATTGATTTGATTTGATTTCTTTTTTTATATATAATACACAAATTGATCACTAGGGACAATTAGAGCATTTGTTACAAAATTATAGTATCTTTAAAGGGATTTATGCAAATGTGTTTTTTTTTCTTCCAAATTACAGTTTTTGCCATCCTAAAATAATCCTTTCAGTAATTTTTATCAAGTTGGCCAGGAATCTCTAAAACAAACAAAGAAACAAAAAGTCAGATAGTACACTTTCTTTAAGTTTTTTGTGTTTCCTAAAAAACGTATTCAAGGAAGGTACTTCGCTCAAATGTCTACTCATTCAATCATCAGTTTGAATAAAACTCTGTGAACATGTCTGGCTGCAGGATGTGATCATTGATGAAAATGGTTTTCTAATAAATGGTTTTCTAACAAAAGCATGTTTGGGCAACTTTGATTGAAATGTAGAAATCTTTTGTATTGATCATGAGTTTGTCTTACAGAGAGGAAAGTTTAGAAGGACTGACCACAAAATTCCCCTTTACCCTGCTAGAGTAGAGAAACCCCAGAGTGAAGTAGCTGTAGTCTAAATCATATCACAGATACTTGAAGACAGTTTACCATTTCCCAACCACACACAAATAGAGACATTCCAGAAAATAAACACAACTTGTCATTCCAGTAAAAAACCCCCCCCCCCCCCCCCACACACACACACACACACAAACAAAAAAGAAAAAAAAGGGAGAGGATTTTTGATCGAGAAACGAACTCGACCACTGAGACAAATCATCCTCTGTGGTGACAGACATCCGCTGGAAGAAGACAAGGTCTAAATATTTAGCCAATTCATTTCCTTCCAGTGGATAAAAGTGCAGCTTCAGCGCATGTCGTCATCATCCCCCTGCCAATCCCCATGTAAACATTTACCCCAATGTGTTGTTAACATTTAGATTTCAATCTGGCCCAAACGAAAAATAATTACGTTGGGAATGTTTACGGGATGGAGTGGACCACTTGAGTTTAAATGTCACCGTCTGGAGATGGCCAAAGAAAGAGTGGCGCTATGTTTCTAAAAAGACGTGGTTTGTGTTGCTCGCAGCGATGTTAGGGGTGTCTGAAGTGTGTACAGGTCTGTGTGTTTGAGATGTCTATGAACTTTCCCGTCAGTTCGATGGCTGATGTTGGGATGAACCTCGTCTGGCCCACGCCTGCCAGCCGAGGGCCTCTGTAGACAGATAGCTGAAAAATGTGTCCCTGGTCTCACTGTCAGAAAGGTTGACAGATGGCACGAACAGAATTATGAGCTTTGCACTGCACCTGCTACAGTAAGTGAGTGGGTTCATTTGTCTTTTTGTCAGGAAAATATCCCTTGAATCAAGGAGCAGGTTTTAATAAAACTCCCAGAAAATATTTATTGAATGTACATCAACAACTGATTAACGTTTGGAATCAACTTGATTCAAGGTGGTCACTGCAGCCAACCAAACTTAAAAACTGACTACAATTTAATTTGTTAAGATTTGGTGTGGTAGTTGCAAAGAGTTGTCCCTAACATACTTTAAATTCCACGCATTGTGTAACATTATTTAAAACTTTGGCATGAACTTTTAATATCAACCTCGTTTGTCTGTTAGCAAAATGTCTTGTGAACCATTAGCTTGTCAGATTTTAATGAAACTCAAAAACAAACTTAGCATAAAAAGTAAGGAAATCTGTGTTTGGTAAACAATTTCTTTGTTGTAACAATGCTTCTTGACAATAAATTTTATACCGTTTGAAAGTCTGTTAATTTCACTTTTAAATGGTGCCACATTTGTAAGAAACATGCATTTGTAGAATGAGCAGTAGAGCTGAGTATGTGGGTTGCACACAAACAGCTTACTTTGCTTTTGCTATTTGCACTTGTTTTGAGCTTCTGGTACCACCAGGTGCTACCAATCTGTATAAGATTTATTGGCCAGAAGCATTGTTACAATAAAGAAATATTCTACCAAACACACGTTCATTAATGTTTGTGATAAGTTTTGTTATTGAATGTATAGCTGCAACTGATTAGCCAAACCAGATGGTTGCCACAGCTAGCTGACATCAGTTAATGGGAGATAACTCAGTCAGTTTTACAGATATTAAGCAACCCATATGTCAAGTGTTAACAGATCACATAAGATTGTCGCATGAGATTGTTCATATCTTTAGTTACTAAGTTTGACCAAAATGGCTGCAGTATATTTCCATCCCTTCTCATTATAACCTGATCTTAGTCAAGCATGTCGGCGTGAAAGATGACACCAGATATGAATTCCTTCACAGAATGCTAGACCTTGTTTGTAGACACAGTTGATTATCGTTTTTAATCAAACACATCTTTCTCAGCTCAAAAAAATAGTTGCTACTAGCACCATTAGCTTGTTGGCTAAGTTATGATACCATCCACTTGAACACAAACTGAAATCTTTTGCAAATACTGCTCCAAAACTGTGGAACAGTGGATCTCTTTATATACAGTTCACTGAAACTCTTGAGGTTTTTAAATCTTTTGTTTGGCTTTTGATTTAGACAAAGTTTGAGTTTCTATTAGAGCTGATGGCTTTTATTTTATTGTGTATTTCTGTATTTTATTTCAACTATTGTTTTCCTAACAACACAAGTTCTTGACTGAACTGTAAAGCACTTTGGTCAGACTTTGCTCAGGTGATGCTGGTGTTCCAAACCAGGTGATGGATGAGAGGTTTTTGATCAAACCTTTTCCATTGACTATCATCGTCATTTGAATGTTGTTGTCATCAAAGACAAAGTCAACATTGTTGTCGTTTTGATTGCCTTTTTTGATAGTAATTTTGCTATGCCAATTTTCTATTACAAGCGTTGTTTATGGCAGTATAGTTTTTTAATAAATATACAAACATAAGTGGACTCAGGATGAGTTACTGGAGATGTATCACAGAACTCAGTCAGCAGCGGCTTTTTTGTGGATCAAGGACTGCAATGTGCTATTATATAAATAAATTTACATTTGAAGTTTTGGGCATAAATTTAAATTGACCTTTAGATCTATATTAGCTAAGTTTACAGTAAAAGTTTTATGTTGAGTTCAGTGATGACTGTATACTGACATCAGAATATTCTGTATAATGTATGGGTTTCTACGAAAAAAGTTGGCATCAAGCATATTATATGTAAATTACCTAAAAGTTTTCATATTTCGATAAAGACTTTGTTCAGACCAAAATATGTTGAACTGATGAACATTTAAAAAAAAAAAAATAGTGTACAAAACCAGGGGGGAAGGGCTCCTGAAGGTGTGGCCACCCTCTTGCATTCATGGATACTGGGGTCTGATGATAATAGCTCCAGTCCCCACAAAGCATTCTGGGTTGGCAGCAGTCCAGCTTTTCTCTACCTAACAAAGATGTGCAGCTTGAGCTGGCAGCAGATAGCCTTGGGACCTGATGCTCTGTGGCTGATGTGAGTTCTTTGTGAGTGTAGATCCCAGGGATTACTACGCTGAAAGCAGAGAAGCCCCGGCCTTTCTGACAACATCGCTGTCTGAGTGAAGCTAAAGCCATCATCAGGGTTTAGGAAGTGCTCTGAAAAAACATGCAGTTGGTGAGATTGAGACTTTCAGACTTTGTATATTAAAGCAAATTGCAGCTCTTATCCTGCACAGATGTGGGAAGCTATATAACATATAAAAAGTCCTTCTTCTTCAAAGCAGGTGTTCATAATAGAGGAAAACTAAAGAAAGAACAAAAGAAAGAATTGACTCAGTCAGTTAAAGTAAACTTGGAGTCATATTTCAGAGTGAGTTTCATCAACATGCTTCAGGGTCATTCTATAACCATAAAAACATTTTTTTTCTATATTCAGACTTCCTAACTTTCTTGTGTCATATTTTGTTCATATTTAAGTGCTAAAGTTGAAACAGATAAGTTTTCCCAATACGAAAACTCCACAACTATCACCCATTCTTCTGTAATTCATTACTCTGAATGCATCAATTAGAATTGTATTCTAATAGAATAGTAAATTTAATAAAACAAGCTTTAAAGAAACATTTAAATAATACATAGTTAAAATATACAATCATGTTCTAGAATGATGACACAGATTCAGTCAATCTGTGGATTGAACTAAATCACAACAGCTCTGCTTATTTTAAACTTCTGTTTAAAATACTGACAAATGCAAAAGCAAAGAAATATTTCAACCATTTTGAAGTGGGGTTCTATGAAAACATCATGAACAAATAATATCCTACCTGCTGTAGATGGCTGTTCGAACCATCTCTGTTCAGAGAAAGAGACTTTAATTCTGACAGGACTGATTGGCTGTGAGGGGTCAGTAACCAAGTGGACTACTTAAACATCTAAAAACATTCCATAATGGTTCATGCAAACACTGTTTCATACATAATTCCATTGTTTTGTGCAAACAAATGGCAGCCAACAGGCACTTCAGCCTGATATGGGCAAAAGTTTTATATTTCTACAAAAATAAAATCACAATTTTCCACTTTGGACTTTGCCCACCTGTCAGAACTACCCCCCCCCCCCCCCCTTGTTTTTCTGTCCTATGGATGCCTAAATGCATTGAGCTGCTGCCACTTGATTGGTGGATTTTCTATTTGTATTAACAAGTGATTAAACAGGTGAATCTAAAGTTAGTTCTGTAATGTGTTCTACTGATAATTAAAATGGACAAAACAAACATTTTCCATGGTTAACCAGTCGGTGTTATTACCTAAAACATTCTTGTTTTTGACAAGTTATTGTCTTTAACTGGAAGTAGTCTGAGCCGACATGTTCTGAGTAATGAGTGCTCTGTTCCCTGACTGCACAGCTTTTCTTGGAAACCTAAAACCCATGTTTGTCTATTGTTTTTCTTGTCTATTCTTTACACCAACTTCACAGGCATAAAAAAATAAGTTCAATCTACGCCGGCTCTCTCTGATAAACTGCCGACCAAATTATGTGGGCTGCCTGTGTATCTAAACATATTTTACTACTCCCTCTTCATCTCGTGTTTATTCTGGCCTCGTCCAGTCGAGCTGTCCAACGTGTTGAGGAAATTTTTCCCTGGTGTGTGTTTTGACGGAGAAGATCCAACACTTCTTCACTGCTGGGGGAGTCTGAACGATCAAAACAAATTACTAAAGTCCCATCAGCCTGACAACATGAATTTATCTATTTGTTTATGTTTGAGCGCTCACTAACTGACACAGCCATCCCACATGTTGAGTGTAGCGCTCCGGAGCATGTAAAATATGACATTTAGGAGTTGCTGTCTGAGCCAAAGACTGGATAAATATTATCTTCCTGGAGTGCTTCATGACATTTCCCTGGGAATGTTAAATTTCTACTTTTTCGTTTTAAAGTCTATATTAACCATGAGAACTAAGGATAGGGCAGTTTTTATTGTGGTGTTGACATGTCATTGCAACAGAATGAATGGGGAAACAAACTAAAGACATTTGCACACAGGTTATTAATCTTTTTGAACTAGAAATGTATTTTAGTGGTAAATTACATCAACAGCAAGACTGCATACCACCAGTGTTAGACAAAGTATTCAGTTTCCTTACTTGAGACAAAGTACTGATCCTACTGGTCAAATATTACTCCAATAAAAGTAAAAGTAGCTCTGTCAAATTATTACCTAAATTATGGGAGTATGTGCTTTCAAAAATGCTTAAGTACTTAAAGTACATTGAAGTTTTTTACAACGCATTTTACTTAAAGTGTAGTCGAGAATAATTGGGAAACCTTTCCGCTATGTTGGACAGATCAGTAAGTCCAAATATAAAATAATAATGCATTAGTCTTACATAGCATGTTTCTGCACCTACTGTCCCTCCAGACCACCACAATCACACCAACAGATTTATACATGTAGAAGTTGGGTTAAGTGACACAACAACTGAATGCTTTCAGGCAGGGATTTGAACCGGCAACGCTCAAGGTTGCAGGGTGTACACCTACACCCTGCACCACTGAAATCTACACAGACTCCACTTCAACGATAAGACAATGAAAAGATTTTGATAGAACCGAGTATAGAGTATAAAGTGACTCGTTAAAGAGCTCTGAGTTTATTTTGAGCTTTTTAGTTGTTATTTATGATATTTGTTCACTGAGTTGAAAATAACATTTTTTACAATAAACTAGAAACACGTTTGTACAAAACAATTTAACTAAGTTCATTAATAGATTAAAGGAATTAAAAATCTACAAAACTATAGGTCTTAAAATCAGGACTAATCAGGATCTAAACAAAGACCTGTAGTAGTGCTGAAAGATGTTGATACCTGGAGTACCTATAATTCAACATTAGCAGGACAAAAATTCTCATTATTCTTCTTGCAACCAGTTTAAAGCTGCTTATCACCACCTTTCATAAAGGCGTCATTTTACAGTGTCGGTGGAACAAAATAGACACAAACACGACCAAAAAAAGAGTAATTAGTAACTAAAGGCTTTAGAGAAATGTAGAGAAGTATGATTTTATTGTTAAAATGTAGTGGAGTAAAAGTGAAAAAAGAAATGAGCAAAAACACACTTATTTACATTGAATTATGCAGTTATTTGAATGTGCAAACAGCTAGAGGTAGAACTTCCCGTGCAGCCTTGAACAACTCACTCACTGATACGAGAAACTCTTTATTGTTTAGTTTATTTTAAAGCCTGGTTGTATTTACTCAACTGAAAAATACAGCCAAACATTCTGGATGAGTTATTTAGAAATTAATTTTTCATCTTCATGCAGAAATGAGAGCCAAGATCATTGTTCTCCCTTTGTTTTGTTTTTCTTCTTTTTTTAGCCATCTGTGTTGAAGCAGGAGAGATAAACAGCAGGCCTTGAGTTTATCTGGTCTGTGTGTCCTATCAGCCTGAAGCCTCCGAGGTCAAAGCAGGGATTCAGAACAGGCTCTTTCTTTACTCTCACTGCTGTGGCTGTTTTTCCAGGAAGGTTTGGTGTGGCCAGTGGTTTGACTGCTAAGTGGACCCCTGGTAGCTGAGGGAAATCTTGAGTTTTCACACCTATTCTGAATGTGAGGCTATAGGCAACATCTAATGGCCTGGTGCATGCCTGAAGTATTTCTCATGAACAACAGTGGCTGGCTTTGCAAATAAAGACAATTTCCTTCATGCGAAAATAAAAAAAGTAAACAACCTTTAGACCGGAAGCTCCAGAGGGCCTACCTCTCTTCAGGGCAGAAGGTGGAAGTTGACCTCTAACATAAAATGTGGAGATGTAGGTTTGTCTTCGAGGGTTGCCACTGAACAGGTCAGGCTAAACAAACAAGGAGCTTCCTGCACTCGCTCCTAAACTGGAAGTCAGAGGGTTTCCTGTAGTTTACACCAGAACCTCCATTAGGAGCCTGTTTATACTTATTGTCTGTTCATTGTTTTGCTTTGCTTTATTTTGGACTAGACACAATACAGGTATATATTTTTACCGTATTCAGTTCTTCAGGTAATATAATTTGGGCTCGTTTGAAAATGAACAAACTGATTTCTTCTTCAACTTTTAGAATTTTCAGCTTTTTTTTCTTCTTTCAGTGTGTCACGTCTCAAATTTTAACATTATTTATTTGAGAGAACAGCAGCAAAATCCAGTTGGGGGCCAGAATTTTACTTTTCCTGTGATGGTCCAGATATTGGTGTAATAATAATAATAATAATAATAATAATAATAATAATAATAATAATAAGTTTGATGAGCACTTCACCCCTGGTGAATGAACCAGCAATAAACTAAGAAATGCTGAGAAAAAAAAATCCTGATCAAACCTGATGTTTAAAGATTGGCATTCAAAAGAAAACATACTTTCTCCCAATAATCACATATATTTCAGCATAAAGGGTTAATTTACAGTATTTGCAGTCAATCGGTACAATGAAGACATTTATTTGATGTGCAGTCACTGAGTAATAGTATTATTTTATTTTATAGATATTTAAAATATATATTTATTTGAACTATGTCAGCTATCTTTAATTATAACAATTTTTGGAATTGTTAAATAATACTCAGTACATGTTATGTACTGAGTACATCATGCTTACAGGGTATCTACCTGGTACTTTCTCAGTGTGTCATTGGCACTTACTGAACACATACTTGATATGTACTTGGTACGTACTCTTTAAGTACTAGGTTTATAAATAGGATTTATTTGGTATTTACATTTTACATTCACAGGTTTCCTACCTGGTTTGTAACGGGTAATTACTAGGTGTGTAAATCACAGTACTATAGAATATTGATGTTTGGATGATGATGCCATACTTCTCAATATCACAAAGTCTGTTATGATATGATTTTGAGTCAGTTCAATTCACAAGTCTGCAGCTGATATGATGTGATATCATACGCAGCTCATCACACATGATGTGTGTAAGATGGGCATTTTTCCTTGATGTAATTGAATCATTAATCCTTTAATTGACATATGGATGGGCATCAAAGTATCGTTACATCGCCAGTAAATACCAAATATCTGGTACTTACCAGTTACCAGGTATGTACCCATTAGAGGTGCAACAATACAGAAAATTCACGGTTCGGTTCGATACATTGGTCTCACGGTTCAATATTTTTTCGATACAAAAAAAAAGCAATTTCCATGCCTTGCTTAACTTGTAATTTATTGGAATTAATTTTGAACATTTGTTTAACCTCAAA
>JARVJO010043640.1:0-23013 GCA_031762555.1 Cynodonichthys magdalenae | reverse complement strand
ATTTATTTTTGAACAGGGGTAATTCTAGGATCTGACCTTTTAGGGGTGCGTAGCCCCCAGCAGGGCTAAGGCCCGAGGGAAGATTTTTGTTGGTGCAATTTTCTAAATACATTCGCATACAACATTAATCATCACCATCAACGTTCTCTCTGTGATAAATCTGTAATCCTGCAGCCCGCAGGGATCACAAAACGTTTATCATTACCTCACTTTATAGCTAAAATCCTGTGTAAAACTGAAAACTGCAGATTTTCACGTTAACTATCAAATCTGAAAATAATCTTATGGAGAAAACTTTCATTTTAGGGGGAGAAAGGAAACTTAGATGTCAACGTAAATGTAGAAACACTTTGGCTGTAGTCTTGGTCATATAAATTTACAACTTTCTGTGATATTAGTTTTATTCAAGAACTAAAGTACCTGATATGGACAGGCTGTGTGCGCTCCCGTAGTGGCTAAACAGCTGTTAGCACAACACTAGCTTACCTTCACTTTACTTTCTTTCCCCAAACATGCAAACTCCTCCACCCTCCTGACTGTTGTCGGACTGCAGCAAAGGCAACAGTTTCCTTGATTTCCGGCCACTTTATCTGGAGTTTGCATTTATCCATTTTGTCTCTGCTAAAGTTTTGTTTTAACCAATGCCTGTGACGCGTCCGGCGATTATCAACGACAGGCCAAAAACATTTAAAGTGGTTCCAGATCGTAGCAAATACTGGCCAGGGGATCTAACTGATTCAGAGGATTTTCGGAATCGATAATGAAAATAAAATAAATAAAAAAGTTAAATAAATGAAATAAAAAATTGCAGGGCTTTGCTTAATCGACTCTTTTACTCAGCCCCTATGTTCCGTCATTCTGCGAAAGTGCTTATCTGTGATGCATTCAAGTGTAGAGAAAACTCGGATTTTTGAGTGTTAACCACTCCTGATACTTGTTACTGGCAGAGGTGTGGATTCTACAAGTTTTTCTAGTTCCAAATTTATTCTATATTTTGGTGACTTTAAGGTTTGAAAACAAACGTTTCCTACAAAATAAATTTATTTTCAGGGGTGCTGAGTTCAAGTTTTAGGGGAGCTTGAAGACCCCTAAAAACGGGCTAAAATCACCCCTGCTTTTGAACACGCTGTAGGAGATATTAAGGAAAGTTTTTCCATACAATTTGCATTTCTATTTCACACACAAATACACAAAAACACACACAGATAAATGGTCAAAAATAGCATTGCTCTCCCCTCAGCTTTAGAAATAATGAAGCAGACAAAAAAAAAAAAAAAAAGGAAAACATTTATCTGTAATTAAGAAAAAACCTAAACACTTTCTTCTGAATAAAATATTAGTTCCTTCTCCATAGTTCCATAGCTTGTACTATATTTTCATATTCACAAAGATTTTTGTTGAAAAAATACATTTCATTTTAGCAATGACTCAGATATTACATCTATTGTGTGCATGTTATATACATGCACAGCATCAGGAACTTATCCTAAGTATTTGTTCTCGTACATATTTTTATACCTCTGCCTTTTAGTGCTTGTATCTAAATAAGTCCTCAGTTTCCTCTAATGTGCATCTGCCAGTCTTTGCTTGTGCCAGTTCATCTAAAGTCATCTCAAACTATTACATTTACTAATGTCTGAATGCATGCTTCAGCTGCAGTTGGTACTTGTTTCCTTAAGCTCGCTGGGTTTGTGTGTACATTAATCTCTGCCGCAGCGGCACCACGTTGCCTTGTATGCTCCACTCCCTATCCCTGACCCAGTATGCTGTGTGATGCCGCCTACAGCCTCATTTGTCTCCATCAGGGGACAAGCGAGGTTACGACTCACCAAGGCGCAGTACGTCTCGGGCGGATCTCCACACGTGATATTTGGGGGGTCGAGGGCCACTCGCAGGTACTTTGTCATGTCGGTGGCTTCTGGCTGACAAGCCATGTAGTCCCATGCCAAGCCCTCCTCTGTATAGATCTGCGACTTGCACACGTCATAGTGTCCCCAGGCCGCCGGGTAATGTTGCATAGCCTGTGCCACACTGGTGCACACAGCCTGCAGGGTGAATAATATAGGCCAAAACATTGCTGATCTTTTCTTTATAGTTTTTGTACAATTTCTCTTCACCCTGTTTTTTTTACTTCTTGTCTTTAAGCTGCTTCCTCACAGAAACAGCTGCGTCTCGGAGAACGTTCTAAATTTTTTGCAGCTTTGAGCGATAAAATAGAACACTTAGAAGCAGCATCTTGCTTTTGCGTGTGTGCAGGCTCAGGCAACGTTTAGCCTCCATTCAGTTATTTCGTCTTCGATTGCCAACTCGTCTGGCTGGGCGGGGAGACGCGTCAACAAGTGAGCTTCAGTGGCGTTGGTCGTTAATGAAAAAGGTCAACCAATGGTCAGATGTGATGTGTAAAGAAGAATGACACTTCTATGTCAGCAGATGTCTGATCTTGATCTTGTGTCAGTTGTGCTGCTTGCCCACAGCAGCATCCTAAAAGACAAGAAAGAGAGAAAAAGACAACTTGGTAAACACACAGATCACATACAGTCATAAAAAGAAAAAAAAATTGAAATGCAGTGATGAAATATTAACAATTCAAAAAATGCCTACAAGCCCATATGTAGAAGAGTAATGCATGCTACCATTTACACACACCCAAACACAAAGCAAGGCTTCTCAGTTTCATTGTAACTCTCAATAATAGCCCTGCCAACATCACTGTATACAATTCAAATGGAGCTCACTCTGTAAGCATAATCTCCATTCCATTTTCATACAAAAAGGCTGATTTCCATGTGTCAAGTCACTGCATTTAGGTTATTGCTTTTTCAGACTCCTCTGACTCCATGATGCGGAGTTGCAGTTGTCTAAACACCCTCAAAGGCGTTCGGGATGCATTAAAGTAAAATTGGGAGACAGAAATGGTTTATTTGAGGGATTGTATGTTTCTCAGAGCTTTCACAAGCCATCAGTCAGATGGCATACCTCATCAGGTAATAGTGTCTTGCAGTAGTCAGCAGAGACCTATGCAAACTCTGGATAAAAAAGAAAAAAGAAAAAGGTGTGTTGGGGGGTGGGCCCAGATGGTGCAAGGTTTTGTCGAACTAAAAAAAAAAAAAAATTACGAATAACTTGAGAAAATTCTATTTTGGTTTTACTTGATCCAAAGGTTACTGCTCCTCCCTGTCTCAACGTTGTTTAGAAACTTGGAAAGTGTATCTGTGAAGGGTTGTTTACTTTCAAACAATGCAACACTTAAAGGTTTACGTCCATTTCTTTACTCGCTGTTTTGTTCCTAGGATACGAAGCTGGTGCCTACAATGTCACTGTGCGAGAGGCAGGATATACAGTACCTTTTAAAGAAGTGACATTATGTATTTTCCAGGCTCATGGATCAATTCTACATCACAATCAAGTAACTGTTACCTTCAATTATTATGAAAATGTTGTATATATCAAAAATAAACTTGAATTTCTATCATAGTCTAAATGCCTTGAAATTGGCCTCTGTCTCCTTAAGAAACTCCTACCATTTCTGACACTCCCACTTCAGCACGTGTTCACAACAATACTTTGGGGAAGGTTTGTTCTGTGGGGTGGGATATAAAGCTCAAAAAAAGTGGATGTTGCAAAATACCCCCACCCCCCTTAAACATATTATGAACACAAATAGGTTGCTTAAGATTTTTTGTTTAATTCACTGGCAGACAAGGCAGTGGGCGATATTTATTCCTTTCATCCATAACAGAAAAACCCTTCAGTCTACCAACATATGGAAGGATAAGTATTTCAGTACTCTAATTCATTCATCCTGTATTAAACTAAATTTATACTATAATCAATGGTTCTTGACCACATCCCTGGCAATTACCGCCTTCCTTAATTCACCCAGTTAAGCACCTTTTACGCAATGACCAGAGTCATTAAATACACTAACTGTAATAAAGGATGTTCATTTGAGCTGGGGGACATTATCTGCATCCTGATCCAGACTCAGCAGACTCTTCAGAGTGAGTGATGTTAGAATACTGACGGCAGGCTTCATCAAACAGTCCTATGGTGGGAGGGAAAAAAAAAAAAAAACTACTCAAATAAAGGCAAAAAGGGGGGAAAAAAAAGTTGTGGCTTTTTAAAATACTCCCATGACAACCAAGGAGGCTTTCAACTACAGGCCAATTACAAATTTGATAACGCAGCTAGCACTCTGAGTGATGAATAAGCAATTTCTTTCATGAGGATGTGTGTATCAAATTATATAAATATAAATGTCAGTCTCTGATAAGAGATGCACCGCAGGATAGATCAGTCTCATTTGAAATGCTCATGCACAGACATATCGTCCCATCACACTCCATTCACAATGCTGAAGTTGACTTTCATAATATTACCAGTCAAATTAGGGACCAGGGGTGGGTAATCGAGGTCACTTATCATCTTTTTATTTAACAGGGAACATTCACACCCAATAAGAGACAGCACTGAGTTCATCCTGAGAATTCTGGATTTAATTTATCGACACTTGAAGTAATAAATCAGCCGATGCAGAAGGGAGATATAAAACCGCTATAGATATAAATCAAATGACTAAAAATCATTTAAATAGGAAAAGTTTTACATTTATATTTGGCCGCAGAAAACTTTTGCAGGTTTTATCAGGTAGAACATAAAATGAGTGGCTTTTATTTTAAGAGTGGCTCTGAAATTCAGACTGAGGTTATATTGACAAATTTCATGAGCCTCGACTTCTGTTTTCTCTGTCCTCACACCTGTGCCCCCACGCTCAGCGGTCCTGATCAGAATGCAAAGAGAATCCTGGGAATGTCATAATTCCAGGGGGAAAATATGAGGTCAGATTCTATATTAAAAGTCATAAATATTTAAGCAGCTTTCCATATGCAAGCAGACGAAAAGCTAAGGGTGAGCATCACATCACATCTTACCTCACCTCACCCCCCATCTCTGTCTCTCTTCCTTCATTTGTTCTTGAACCCCCTGAAACACCCCCTTGTGTCCACTTGCATTCCCATCCCCTGGGCAGCTCAAGCATAGCAGAGTGTTTTTAAAAGTCAGCAGGCGGCCTCGATGGCTCATAATGGTTACAAACTCCCCAGCTACGCTCTTAAAAAATCACGCTGGATGTGATTTGTTCATTTTATCGTAACTTTGATTAAGTGAAGCTTTGCTTCCTGGCTCTCAGCGTGACTTTTTTTGTTTTTGGATCTCCTTGCGGCTCCCATGGAAGGGTCAGTGTGTGAGAGGAGAGAGAAATGTTCATGGTGCTGAAATTCAAGACATATGTTGACTGCAGCTGATTACAACATGGTTTCAAAAAATGAAATTAACAAGCAGACACATTCTGCACACAAGGCTCGCTCAGTGATTTATCTCACAATGGCTGCTGTCTTTTTCTTTCTGCTCTCTGCACCTGTTTGGGATTTTGGATGTGAATGCTCACACTAACCTCCCTTCATTGTGTCTATTGATTTCACCGACTTCCAAGAAATAACTTCTGATCCGCTGCCAGTTTGTGCAGACTGATGCTTTGTTTCTGGCTGATGAGAGCAACAATAAACGGGCTAATTCCTCCCAACGCTTGCAGAGCCAAGAACAGACCCCTCAGTCTGAGTCATGGTGGGATCAACTGGGGAGCTGGAGCAAACGTGTTTTTCCTCCGATTTCACTTCCCTACAACTAAAACCATTCATCCCATTTTTTCATCCATTCTTCTACTATTTAATGGTCTTTATTTCCTTTGCTCCACTAGAAGCACACACACATAAACACTATTACTGCTCCACCTTTAACTTCCACCAACACCAGCCACATTATCTCACTTGTTATTTACAGCAGGGGGTCCCCCCACATGCTTTTCTGCAGAGAGCTATTTCTCTAAAAGGATGTGAGTGGTGTGGTGACATGATGGCCTCAGCCACAGACACTACAGCACTGTCATACATGAGATCTGCTGCCATGCATTATTAAAGTTCTTCACATGCAAAAAAAAGTGCACACTGTGCTGCAAATGTTTAAAAATCTTGGCTTTAGCAGAGCCTGGTCACATTTCAAAAAAATTAAAAAATTGGCAAAAGTTGGAGTCATCTTTATATTTATATATATATATATATATATATATACACACACACATATTGATCGAATTTTGCATAGGAGCACAGAGTTTTTGCGCAGACGTTAAAAACGGTATTTTGACTAATTTGTTGATTTTTATATAAAATGATCATTTTGATTTAGAAGCTTTCCTCACAAAAGAAAGCTTCAGCTCAGACTCTCTGAAGTGAGTCTGTAACGCTTGGTTTTTTGAATAAAAGGGCATTTTTAAATATATAAAAGGCTTTTTCTTTAGTCTTTTACCGAGATTACCGGATCTTAATTTACCCACTAAAACGTGGAACAGCCCAACATGATTACCTTCGCTGCCTTTTTAAGAAACGGTTAGTCTCAACAGGTTGCACAGGCAACAAAACGCACAAAGGGTTTAAAGGAGTACTCACATTTGAATGCGCTCCCGGGACGAGCTGCTCGTTCAACAAGTTATTTACAGGAAGCCTGACAACTTTCGCGGTTCCATTTGCTCTAATGTGGCCAAAAAAATGTGTCAAAAGTACGCAGAACGCGCGCATTAAGACATGTTTTGTCCCAACTTTCCTTCAACTTTTCCGTCTCTATAACAAAGCCTTTTTGTTCCAAAAAAATCCGACCCAAGAAACAGTCACCGGCTCATTTATTTCGCTTTTGTTTAACAAGAGACTCCAAATCTTGGCTATCCACACAAGACGCGTTGGTTTTACGCAGCAGTGATTGGTACAGCGTTCATCAGGATGGCGCACTAAAAATGACCCCGAGTCGCAGTTAAGAGGTGGTGAGGGGGAGGTTTCACCGCAGTCCGAGGTTGATCAAAGTCCATCAGGGCGAACACATCCCAGTGGAGAGCAACTCTTGGAGCCGCTCGGATGCTGTTGGACTGATTTGTCAACGCAGCCGAGTTGTGAGCAGAGGTGGAGAGAGATAAGCAATCTTTCTGAAATGGAGCCACGATGTCCAGTTACATGTGAGCGCTCCGCCGGGTCCTAAAGATAATACCGACAAATCTCAACTTTACCAGGTGGAAATTTGTTCCTATAGGTTTTATTTCTGCGCCTAAACAGATATTAAACGAGAAACTATTTTGTAGACCAATAAAAACATCTTGTCATGTTTTGTGGACTTAAAATAGTTATCAACTCTTGATGCGCGCAGAAATGCCACTAATAAGAAGCTAATCGACTCATGAATCTATGAATGAATCGCTCTTTGAGGAAGTGTCCAACATGAGAACTCGGGGGGGGGGATCAACTTTAATTGACCTGATGCTGTTTAGAAACTGGTTAAAAACAGGATTTAAAATAGTTACAATGTCCTAAATAACAGCAAGCTGCTTGATTAAAAAAAAACAACTACTGGTGGAGTATTGATAAACTGAGTTTTTAATATGATTTGAAACAAAAAAGAACAGAAATGATGCAATGTGAACCTATGGCACGCGCGTTCCAATTTCATGTTTTAATTGACGCAAGTTTCAGGAATAAAATCAGAAATCTTAAAAAAAGGGGGGGAAATCACTTGTGATGTAATAATAGAATCAGTCATTGATGCGCTGATTGCTGTTTTAGATCATACAGATGATTATCTCTACAACGACGCCTTGACTCGATGTGTTGAAGAAAAATAAACGGACCTTACCTCGCTGATAAGAATTTCTGATTCGCAGGTGTCCTTGTAGAAAAAACAAAAAAACAACAACAAAAACCCAAAAGCGATCAAAAAATGGAAGGAAATGAACTGATCGGAGTTTGAGGAGTAATCATTATGTCAATTCTGGGAGCAGAGCAGACAGGAAAACTCCAACGAGGTGCGCCTGGATCGGGCTCCCTTGGCGCGGAGTCACAGATGTCACCTTCTCCACTACAGGGTGCCGGGCTGCTCGGAGAACAGCCATGGTGACAGGTCGCTTTGAAGACGCATTTTAATTGTGCTGTAATGCCAACCGGTGGAGATTACACGATAAAGAACAGCCGCGCCCAGCTGAAGGTCAGCACCGTAACCGAGGAACCCGGATCCGGTGTCGGATCTGCAGCTGACTTTTTTTTTTTTTAACTACTGAGTTGAGATTTCCTCTCTATTTCCTTGATTTCTTTCTCTCTTCAAAGATGTTTTGTCAGAATCGACAACTGGCAGTTTGTTTCTGCTGCTGTTGATTGCAGGTAGCTTTAAATGCAGCAAACTT
Organism: Cynodonichthys magdalenae; assembly: GCA_031762555.1. Taxonomy (NCBI): domain Eukaryota; kingdom Metazoa; phylum Chordata; class Actinopteri; order Cyprinodontiformes; family Rivulidae; genus Cynodonichthys; species Cynodonichthys magdalenae. Next base: position 14,741 of record JARVJO010043640.1, on the reverse strand, counting down.
CACTGAAAAACTTCCAAGTTTTGGGAAGTTCAGCTGTTTTCTCGGCTGCATGTCAGCACGCTGGACAGCTCCTTCAACCTGCCTGGGTTAAAATGTCTCTTATTTCATATGTGGATGTCAAACCAATTTTAAGAGTTTTACTAAACAGGTAATAAAGGTGATAATGTTTTTGTCCGTACTGACAAAATATCGCATTAACCACCAGATGGTTTTTAATTCCATCTGATTAATCAGTTCAGAATGGTTGTTACAGCTAAACAAACTTATACAAGTAAAAAGGGTCCTGACACCTTCTGGAAAGTAGTAATCTGAAGATTGACTCTGATTTGCATTTCAATTGGTCCAGTGGACTGTTTGGAGTTCATGATGTCAAAATCAAAACACAAAAAAAACAATATAATATAAATTTATATGTACTTTTAGAGAACTACCATATAATCAAAGTTTAGTCACTCTTCTCCCTTTTTGGTTTTCAAAAAGAAGTCTGAATTCTATTATCAGCATATCTGACTTTATAAGAAAGCTGTAAAACAATGAATTTTTGCACTTTATTTAATGTTTTTACTCAATATCCCTTTTGGCTTTTGTTTTTGTGTTCAAAATTACATTAACAGTCTTCCATTGATTCTATTATTTTTAATCAAAATGTTAAAAAATTATTTTAAAAATGTCAATAATTCAGCAAATCTGAAGCTGAGCTGAAGGTAGGTAGTAGCTGAGAGTCATTCCCAGCACATACTCAGAACATTTCCTGATTGCTCAGAATCTGTACTTTTTTATTTTGTTGTTACAGTTTAGGGGACAACATATATTGTGAAATGCATGCATTTTGGGGAAACTGCAAGTAAATGTAAAAAATATTAATTTACATCAAATCATGATGGCAATCAAAGCTATAATGACTAACTTCATTAATTTTACACATATTGTGCCAACACATTGTGTTGTAACAGGGAGACATTCCAACATACTGCACAACCCATTTGCCTAAAAGTTTGGCATTGACTCTGTCAATGTCTGTTAGCAAAATATCTCCTTAAACACCAAACACATTTCAAGGAAATTTTCAAAAAGTAATTTTTAGATGTGCATTTATAACTGATGAACTTTTGAGATCTACCCAATCAATGATGTCATCACAGGTAATTAAGCACACAATTGGCTACAATTCAGTAACGTTCAAAATGAGGTAAAGCATTCCTTCCAGATTAAAAGAAAACACAAATATCTGATTCTCATTACAAAATATTCATCTGTTATAATAAAAGTAGATTTTGGTCACAAAACCTGAAGTCAGTACTGAGCTACATGACTTAGTCATACTGTCTTAAATCCCAAAAGACTTTTTTTACAGAGCTCATAAAATATAGATAGAAAGAAATCCCTCCAAAACTTCCACTGTTTTTTTGTCAGAAATTGTTGGTGTATGACAAAGATCCAGAGGTGGAGCGTGGACCCCTCACCCTCTGCATGTCCTTTCCCTCTGTGCCACCGAGGGCCCGGGCTGACAGAGATGGAGGGTTTGCTGTTTCATTCCGCTCCCAGGGGTCTATTGATGGTTTCAAAGTGGAGTCCACCTGCCACAGCTTTAATCATCCGTGACCCCAGCTGCATGTTGGAAGACCACCGAGGGGTGGCAGGGGTGGGATCAGCAGTCCCTATTGGGATATGTGAGCAGTCAAGAAAAAAAAGAAAGGAAAAAAAAAGAGAGAGGGGAAAAGGACGAGAGATGGACATGAAGAGATGATGAGGAAACACTGGGACCTGCACTGATAAGGAGGAGTGTATGAGTCAGTTTCTCTGCACGCTTCCTGAGCTGCAGAAAAACAGGATGCTGTCAAGCTTTGGGTTTCTTTTCTTCTCTAAGAATTTTGATTTGGTTAAATGTATTATTGGTGTGTTTAATGAGGTTTTCTCCAAAGGTGAAACACAGTGAATCAGCATGCAGGCACAACTCATGGCTGCCAAATTAATTCAATTTATTCCAAAGCCTTTCTTAAGGCCAAGGTTGTAATCATGGCTTGCAATTAGATGGGATATAAATATTAGATAACCTAACTTTGCAAGTCCAAATGAAAGTGAACCTAAAGGATTTTTTAGCTGTTGTTAATTTCCATAAAGACTTTAGGTGCTCGTGGCTATAATTAAAGCAAAATTGGCCTACAGCACTGTGCAAAACTCTTGAGCCACTCCTGACTTGTGCATAATTTCTTTCAGAGAAACCAAACTTTTCTGTAAGTTATTGTGGAACATGCCTTTCTGAAGGTCTTTCAGTATTTGTTTTTTAGGCATTAAGGAAACAAGTTTAGGAAAGTTGGACAAATTTATCAGAAAATGTGCTACAGTGTTAATGATACAGTGTTTGGAAATGATGTCATGAAGTGACTGCGATCCATCAGTCGATCATCTGCACACCTAACATTTCAACTAACAGCATTTTGGGAATCACCTTGTTGAGGTGAAAACCTTTATATTCTGTAGATTTTGATTGGCTCTTGCCCCATTAGTTCCAAGACATCCTAATCAGCTCCTGCCTCCTGGCTACTTTTAATATTAATTTAATGATCCTGTTTGTTTAATTCATGCTTCTTCTTTTGCATTTACTGTTACTCTGTGTTCAGGTCAGCTTCAGTTCCTGTTCTATTTATTTATTTATTTATTTTGTAGACCTGTTTTTTTTCCATTTCTGCTAGTTTTGCATTCTGTTTTGTCACACACCTGCTCTCCTTAACTGATCACCACACGTGTTGTTCTTGTCTGATTTATTCCCTCAGTGCATAGAGCCTCTGCACCAGTTGAAATTCTTTTCTTTTTTCTTTGCAAGACTCTTGTCACAGTTAGCAATCACTGTTTGCCATGATTGTTTGCTGCAAATACATCTTTAGCATTCAGCCCAGTTAAACTATCTCCTGCATTTGGATTTCTATGCGGGGACTATTTACTTCAACATCACTGTTAATCCACACAAAAAGTAATGTTAAAGATATTTTATTTGTTAGAACATGACAAGATGTTGGTATGTTTGTAGCTCTGTCTGAAGAAATGGAACAAACTGTTATTCTGATAGATTCTTGTCAACTAAGAGGTTAAAGCTACAAGTTAAAATGACGTAAACATAATATTGCTTTTCCTCCTTATCCTTGTATGAGTTACAAGAGGTTAGTTTTTTTTTTTGTTTTCTTTGAAGTGGTTTAACAAGCAAGGCCTTGTTTGTCAGATGCTGTCCGATGCTTGAAATCACTTGATTACAGCGACGTATGACTCACTGGAAGCAAAACGTAGAGTAAAGAGGTAGCTTGAGACTTTTTAAAAAGTATTGACAAAAGTTTGCTCAAGCTGTTGGCTGAGAATATTCCAGCTTCTTAGCTTTTCTGATTATATCGTCAGACATCTTTTGGTAACTGAAGTGGAACTTCACCTTTTGAAGTGGTGTGTCGAGGCGCCGTGTGGTGGCGCATGACAGCGGAGCTTTATCACCAAGTGAGACATGGTTGTGAATTTGAGTGGGTTGTTACCGAGCATAAAAGTCTCTGTTTACAAGGAGTGTGTGATGCTGTTCTGGAGAGGATGCCAAGTCTACTGTGGTGGGAAGAAGTGTTCAGGGCAAAGGAGGAGAAAGGAGTTCAAACTGCTATTTATGATTGTTTGAGGTGCTGCAATGTGGACTGAGTTTGTCAGTGTTTGCATAAGTGGCTGTAGATATGTGGTCAAGTAAGCGTAATGCTCATTTCTGGGATTCAAAGTGTGTAAAATGTTTGGGAAGTCTTCCTCAAACTTTATCATATTCTCAATACACACTTTTTGTATGATCTATTTAAATACGAAAAGCTGCATCTTCTCCTGGCTTTAGATGTTTGATATGTGTCATCAGAATCTTGAAAGCAAGTTTTTACTTAATAAATCCCAAAAAATGAAACAAAAAATGGTCTGTAAGAGTGCTGAATCTGCACTAGACTGGCACAACCATTATTTTGCACAAAGCAGACAAATCATGCAAATTAGCTTTCATTAATCAAAATTGCAGAATTTAATCTTAGAGTATTTTACATTTTGTATGTTTATGAGAGTATCCACTGTCTGTGGCATCCTAGCTCTACTTATTTAAAACCATTATTAAAGGATACAGTAAAACAGATGTTTAATGCCACAATTACAACTTCTCCATGCTTTTACTTTAAATTTTTTTTGTTGTGATTACTAGGGCTGCACAAACAGCCTGTGCAATTTGCGTATCGCAAAAAAATGCATAAACTGCAATAAATGGTTTGCACAAACATTCACATTTTGTCACTCAGACGGAACTTGAAGTATTTAACAAATCAAATGGAGCCCTTCATATATTTGGCCAGTTTGATAGATCTCTTCATATTTAAAAAATAAAAAGATCATACTGGAGTGAAAATGATTAGGTTTTTTTTTTTTGCTCTGAACCCAGAGCAGAAAGTCATCAACACTATACTTATGTATTTGTTCATTGTATCACAAGTCATATCATCATCACAATATTAAGCACTGTTATTGCATATCTCAGGTTTTCCTAATACTGTGCAGCCCTATTTACTAATAATATACTGTATGTATTTTACTCATTGTATTCTACCAATTAAATTATTCTACCTTAGGTAATAATTCCTTCATGCCTTACAAAAAAATTCTACCAAAGCTGAGTGCTGTAGTATTCAACGTTTAAATGTCTAATCTCAGTAAATTGTATAACAAATGGTAAAAAAACAAACAAACAACAAAAAAAAAAAAACATTTGAAGATCAAGTTAATGTTAAAAATGATTATTTTAAAAGCCTGCCGATCACCAATATTTTGGGGTGGGGGTTGGTGGGTTGTGTTTTCCAGACACATAGTTCATTTCTATACCACAATCAAGTAACTATGTTACCTTCAGTTGCTATGGAAATGCTGTATATGTAAAAATAATTTTGAATTCACATCATAGCCTAATCTAAACTTCTTGAAATTGCCATCTACCGTTTCCGACACTCCCACTTCAGCACTTCTTCACAACAATGCTTCAGGGGATGGGTGCTCTGCAGGGCGGGAGCTCAGCTGCAGACTCAGTTCCAGGGAGGAGCTTTGTGTAAATAGGCGGAGCTTGGTACCAGCAAGGGTTTAGGCAGCGCCTCATGGCTGCCACAGGAGATTCAAGGATTCCTCAAACACGTGTGAATGAGTCAAAGCAACACTGAGTATGTTTTTGATGAGGCAATGACATAACATGCAGCTGGTATACAGTTTGAAAAAGCTGATTCTGCATTATACCCCCCACTTTAATTCAAACAACTCAGTAAATGAAAAATCCACAACAAATCATTAATAAATGTACTTTTAGCAAGCAAATATGCATTTTTCCCTAAGAATTTTCTATCAACAAATCTAAATTGAGAACAAAGTCTGCAAAAACTCAAAGTTCTGCCAGTTTGTTAACATAAATGTTCAGATGTCTTTTTCTAATTAAGGGGATGGCACACTTCCCTTTTTTGCCTAGGTATGATCTGCCGCAAAAGCAGGGCACATCAGCAGCTGGAGCCCAGAATCCCTTTCCTCAGGATCAGTGGGCAACGCACCAAACTCTGCGGGAGCTGTGCTACATTTCACCCCATGATGAATGGCACGAGTCATGTTTAACTGTAACAATGAATCAGTCCTTTGTCGAGCCTCGGCAATATTTGAGAGGAGATAAAAGCTGCCTTTCGAGACCAAGAGTAAAAATTTAAGATCTAATGAGACAATAACCATTCCCGTCTGAATGATGGTACAGCTGACAGGTTCCGAGTGTTTCCTGCCTCCTCACTTGAACAGACACTAAATGATGATACTGAGTGTTTAACAATTTTACAGCTGCCGCAAGCTTCTATAAATTTTTATCAATCAGTGACCTTGCATAACATTTTATTCATAATGATCGAATTAAAGTGCTGAAGGTGTTGTAAAACAAGCTTGAAAGGAGGATAAAAATAAAAAAGAACTAAAACGTAAAAAGCTTTGGAGGTGAAAAAGAGCATTATTCAAGGTAATGCACTTAATGAGCTTATGGATGCTTTTTTCTTGATTCAGACACTTCTAAGATTTGTTTTACATGTCTACACACTCATGTGACCCTCTTGACATTTATTAGTTATGGCGTGAAAGTCCCATATTCCCCTGAGGTTCTCTTGCAGTGCCTTGACAACTTTAGAAGTGTTTTTTTCTTGCAAGACATATTGCAGAAATGCTCTGTTCTGGATTACAGTGTGTTTAGTTTACATTTTAGAATATGAATTGTTGATTATATGTCAAATGTTATGTTTTGACTTCAACACAAGCCTGTTTTATGAGAACCGTGTATTTGAGTTGAATAAATCTCATTGCTCAGTGAGAATAAAAAAGAAAAGCATTCAGAGGAATCAGACCCAGTGTCTTTTTTTTTTTTGACTAAACAGTCTTGTCCAGAAATGATCACTTATTATGTGACCAGTGGTGTACTTCCCAGAAGCCAGGCTTAGATGAATCGTATCCAAGAATCAATTATCTGTAAATTGGATTATATTACAGTGAGCAGTAGTGCTGAATATGACTTGTAGAGGCACTCAGGAGACGGCCAACAGAGTGGAACCACCGGGCACATGTTAGGACAGACAAATGTTGCCACTGTCACTAATTAAAATCCAAAGCAGCCATCCATTATTATTTCTTCATGACAACACGCAGCTCTTTATTTTACAGGCAGAGCTGTGTAGGTGTCGTCTCGCAAGCACTAATAATTGATTGGAGTTTTCCTTCGCCCTGCCTTATTCATCATCTGATGATCAATTAAGCCTGCATAGTTCGTTACACTCATAAATCATGCTATTTGTGTCTGTCATGTTCTGAGCGGTTCATTATTTCCAACATGGACCACTGGCAACCAACAAGGTGGTCACTGACCTCTACCTAATCTACTTTTGATTGAAGGTAACACATTTTGATGTGAAGAGATGCTTCTTAGTGTTTAGGTTCGCTTTAAGTGTACTGGTTTGCATTCAATGTAAGAAAAAAATTAAAATAAAAACTTTGCAATCTTTCTAAGTGCTTGTTCACCCATGTCTAATCTAATATAATTAAGGTTGAAATAATTAAGGTTGAGATTGATGCTTTAAACCACAGGGACTTTTGCTGCTTGGAAACTGGATTCAGTATCTTGAGCTTTCCAACTAACAGGAAATTACCTCTATTTTATAGAAAATAAGCAAATTCGCAAGCCTAAACACATTTGACTTTATAATAATTAAAAAAAAGATTCTCGCTGTTTTATTATCAAACAAACACATCAACATATAAATTAAAAAAAAACAAAAAATACAAAAAACAAGAAACTGCACGTTATGTAAGTGTCACGTTACAGCTTCTAGCCTCAAGGATGGAGTCCAGACAGCTGAAGATGTCAAGTCAATTCATAGGAATAATTCTGCAAAACGTTGAGGTGAGAAAAGATTCAAAGCGGCTTCAGTTCACTTTGTCTCCAGATGAATAAATGCATGAACTTTATTTATACCAAGTGTTTTTATCTGACTTCCATATTTCCAATTGTCCCTTCTACCTTGACATTTTTTAAATCAGAATTCAGTTTTCCCATTTTATGTAATTTATTATAAATCTGTGAATAAGTTACACAGAAAAAAGCCAAATTTTATACATAAATGTCAGCTCAGTAAAACACTGAGTTTTGAATATTTTAGACTCATAGTAAAAACAGTTCATTGTCATTTCTGCTTTTCTCATTGCTGATCAGAGGCGGGGAGAAGCAAAAGTTTTACTCAAGTAAGAGTAGCACTTAAACTTTGTTTTATTCAAGTAAAAGTACAAATTAGCTATCCAATACATTACTCAGGTAAAAGTAAGTAAGTATTTTGTAAAAAAAAAAAAAGGCTACTCTAGGAATATCTTAAATAATGTCAAGTTTCACCTGTAACAGATAAAAATATGGTCCAAGCAACACAACAGCACATCAACTCAAATATAGTGCTTCAAAGTTCATGATTATACCTGCAAAGAAAATATTTTATCAACAGAAGCATGAATAGAATGTTTGACTTACTGTTGGTCCTGCCTATAGTTAATATAAATGCATTGAGCATTTTATAAAAACTGTAACTAAAGCTAAAACATAACTTATTTAAATAGGTTTGACTGTCTTTTTTTTCAATCAAAAGTTCTTATTAAATGGTTTATTTAAGTTAAGAATAAGCCATTTACCTGCTTCATATTTTTTTAAACCCTTCTATTAATTATTTTTGGATTCCGAATTGCAAATGTCTTTTTAATTTTTCCTAACTGCCAACGAAGTGAATAACCTCGGGCAACTTAATGACTTCATTAACATTTGTAACGGCTGAAGGCTGGTTTATAAGATGCTTTTCACCTGTTAAATGATTCACTAAGTTGTTTTCTTGCAACATCCACCTGTTTGTTAATGTGCAGCCAACATTTAATTGCATCTCCCCCCTTATTTGCCCTTTCAGTGGTGTACTAGTCAAGGTGTTGGTTTGTCTGCCTCCAATATTACCAACACCGGCTTGCCTGCAGCTGTGCTATTTCATCAGAAACTCGGTGATTAAAAGTAGAAGAGAAGCAGATTTTCAATTGATGGAATGTCTCAGCCACAGGTTTTCTGGAGCACAGCGTGAGAAGACTTTTATGTGGAAGATAACTCATTGCATTTTTTTTTCCTGCCAATCTCATCTCCAAAAAAACATGATATTTTTGGAGATTGAGTTATTGTATTTTATAGGCTTGTGCATCCACCCATACAGTTTGTCCCACCCCCCCACCCCCACTCCCTATAGCACCCCCTTTATATTTACGGTACTTGTATTTATTCCACCCACACGAGCAGATGCATATGCAGACAAGCATGCTGACACCAGCACACACATCATTCCAACAAGGGTACGCACATTTGTAAACACCGCCCTCAGACAGAGGCTTCCTCGTCAAATAGTTCCTGTTGTTTTCCCCTTCTTGTTTGGCGTGCTCCTTGAGATAACCTTCCTCATTCTGGAAATCTGCTGCGCAGGCTGTCTTCATTTAGGTGCTTGTTGGGTGGGCAGGGTGGCGGCTGCATTATTTATGATGAGGCAAACCAGCAGCAAGTGATAGGCACCGAACAGACACGAGAACAGCCCCTCATATCAGAGCGAAGCAATCAAACAGAGTCCCAGTGCTATTAGGAATGCCTCGTGACAGCTTTTTTTTTTTTTTTCATTTTCAACATAAAACATCGCATCTATCCCACCGCTGAGAGGCTCTGAGAGGGTAAAAAATAAGAGGCTTAAAAATTTGGAGTCCTGCGGGAGACCTTACCAGGATATTTCCACCCAAATGTTGGTTTGAAAGTGTTGCGGCTGATTTGTCAGAAAAGAAAAGAGTGAGCAGAGATCATGACAAACAATTCCCTAGATGAAGAGAGACACCTCCATCCCAACCCCTCATCTGGAGGAAGCATCATTTTTCCTCAGAGACAAAACATCCCATCGCTGCTGAATAAACGCAGGCCTCCCCTGCCTATAGACAGATCTAATAAATTTGGATTACAATGCAAATAGTGCCTATCTGTTATCATCCACCACTGAGTCTTCTTTGTTTGTCGGGATTCACATTAATCTCAGAACCCTGAGAGTGGCGTGCCGGCAGAATCTTCAGTGGCGATGCTCATGTTATGGAAAATGAATAAAGCATGAAGGCGCAGGATTTCGGTGCAAGACCAAGCGTTGTGGGTGGGCCGAGAAATCTGGTGGGTGGATGGAAAGAGTGTGTGTGGGTGTGTGTGTGTGTGTGTGTGGGGGGGGCTGTGGGGTGGAGGGCGGTGCGGAGGCCACCAGGTCTGCAGGCCAGGTCTGCTGAGAAAAACTGAGTTCGTCTTCAGCATGCAAGGCAGGTGCCGGAATCCAACAAACTCCTTAAATATTAAACGCCAACCACCTGCAGTTTTCTCTCGTTCTCCTTCTTTCTGTTTAATAATAGAAAACAGACGATGAAGCAGTGATATTTCTATGGGTAGGACAGTGATGATTGCTTTAAAGAAAGGTAGTTAGCACGGCATAAGCATCCACGTTTGTATGGATTTGCCAGAGCATGGACTCGAAGATGAATAATTAACATCAAAACAACAGTTTCCGTCGAATCGGAGGGGTTTCTAAATGTCCCAAAATGCCACCTAAATAAAACATCTGAAAGGTCAAGCTTGAGATTTTTTTTTTTTTTTTCAAAACATGCAGCCACAATAAACTCATACTTAATTAGGAAATCCAGACTTTGCATTTGGCAGATAGTTTGTTGATCTTCTCATTCCCTGAATTGACTTCAATCCCCGGAATGGATGGTATTTTTCTGGAGGCCCACTGCTGACCTCATTTCCTGATCAAAAGAGTCCTCTGTTCCTGTCTGGGACAGATCTGGGATTAAATGGCTATCTTTGATGACTCGCTTAACAAAATTACAACCCTGTCTCCAAAGATTACCCCCCACCCCTGCTGCTAACCCCACCCCACCATTTTCTCACTTAAAAGACTTCATTTTAGAGATGTCAGAGCATTTTTAGTGACCCGTGACATCATCTTGATCATTGTATATTAGATAGTGACATTTAGTAATTGCAAAAAAATGATCTTCAGTGTTTTTTTAGTTTTTTTTTAACCCCCCAAAATATGTTTTCTATACAAAAAAAAGTAATTTTATATAAAAACCAGAGATAAAATAATGGGTAGCTGTAGCAATAAAGTGTGTGTGTGTGTGTCTGCTGTTATTAAAATATTTCCAGAATCACTGGCTGAATTTTAATGAAACTCACAGAAAGTAATAATTGTAAACACAACTGATTTACAAATGAAGGCCAAAGAAGACTAAAACAGATTTAATTTAGTCAATTTTCAGTTATTGTGCTTAAATTTGGTGTTTTTGTAGATGGCAGTCATTTACCACAAATACAAGGGCTCCTCACTGTGTGAGAGACTGCATGGAGTGCACAGAGACTGCGCACAACGGTGTCAAAATTTGACCAGAATGGCTACAACAGTCCTTAGTTTTAAATGTCAGAACAAATGATGATAAATGCCACGCATTCCTCCAATGAATGAATGAATGCTAGGTCTTTATGTATAAACTGAGGGTTAGCTCCAAGGATTTTAAATTTCAATTTTGCTCAAAGAAAAAAAAAGGCTGCAATTTTTTTAATAAACATTTTGAGTTCAGTTTCAGTCATAATTTTGATTTAAACTCTCACTAAACAAAGTACTTTTATTTTGTAATTCAAGATTAAGACAGTCTTTGTAACAAACAGAATGAGAATAACAGGAATACATGAAAAAGGGACATGCATTGTATGAGCTTCAGCTTCAGTTCTATACATCCACAAATGACACACATTTAGTTGGTGGTTGTTGTAAAGACCAGTGCCAAACACCTTGTACTTAAGAGAATTGGTTTCTTTGAAAAAAGTTATAAATAATCTGAGTTCTGCTGGAAAAACTATCTGCTGCTGAGTTTTCAGAACATTTCAGGTGAGTTACGATAAATAGGTGCACTTTCAGTTTCAGTGAAAAGCAGTAAGGGATTTTTTATTTTTTCACCCACAAAACAAAAAGTAGTAGTTTTTTGTGTTTGTTTTTTTAAGCTTTTTATATGGAAGCAAGTTTTCAGTTTTGACTTCATAATTATAATCATCTCACTTGAAAGAAAGTGACAATGTGATGATTATTATTATGCTTTTGGTGCTTGAACTGACAAGAAGAAAAGTTGCATTAGTTCAAATGGTAAACTCCTCATCTTTAAACTTGGACACATTCTTTCTTTTTAGTGATTATTTATTATGTTTGTTTATAATCATTTTATATTTTTCTCTTTTTTATACAAATGCTCTGCCCATCTTTTTCATGGAAACTTACATTTACCTTGCTTCTTGGTTAATAAAGAAGCAATATGTACAGTAAATGTTTTAGGCTCAAGTTGCCTGTTATTCATTTAATATAAAATCTTATTACATTGTTTATCCCCACATAAAGTTCAAATACAAATATAAAGTACCAGTTTTTAACATATGAGCATGAAAGCATACATTTGTTGACATAGGTTATATTGAACAAAGAACAGAAACCATGGTTTTTTTTTTCTGTTTCTTTTTTTTGGTGGGGATGGCATTATTTGAAAATTTCATTTTCAAAATTAATTTTGAAAACTTATTTAAAAATGAAAAAAAAAAAAAAAACAGTAAACCTTGTGAATGTTGTACCAAGTCAAGAAAATCCTTAACATTTGATATGTCATTTTTTTATTTCTTTTTTTTAAATTTCCTTTATTTAACTAGTTTTAAAATCCCATTGAGATTGAAACAAACAAACCAGCACACGAACAAACAAACACTTCATAAAGTAGTTACATAGGTCACAACCATACTAAAATGACAAACATGCTAACAAGCTGGTAAAAGCCGGAACTGTATGAATAAAAATAAATGAATATGGTCTTAGAATAAAAATGTGAAATCATATTTTCAAAAATCCCAACATTTGATTAGCAGAAGGACCAGAACATTCAATGCCTCCTCCCTTGTGGGTGTTTTTATTTATTTATTTTTGGCAGAAAATGGCAGCCTTTCCAGAGAGTATATGTGATAATCTGCACTTTGCACACAGTGCAACAGTGTGGGTGTGTGGTGAGACGGAGAAATGTGCAAGAAGTTGTGTAAAAAAAAAAAAAAAAACTAAAATATTTCAGTTTGGGAGAAAGGGCTCCAATATTGACTGTCAACAACAATTTCACACTAATCTTTTTTTGATAGAACTAAACTAAACCAAAATAAAGCAGCATAAAGGGTAGTAATGTTTAAGCTACTGTCAGACAGACGAGGAAGGACAAACATGGCTCGTATGTTGACAGCAGCTTCATTTCCCACCCATTGTGACCTGAATAAGATAGTTTCAGCACATTATGTCTTTTAAAAAAGGGTCTACAAATCTCCTTTAGTAAAGGAGTACATCATTTCACCCTCAAAATGTGACAATATCAGATGTGTACTTGAAAGCTAATCCCATTTAGAGGGGCAATTGTGGATGTGACACAGCCCTGATATAGGCTGTAAAGCCTTCTCTGAGGTCGGGTGGTAGTGGTAACAAGGTCCAACAGGCCACTATGAGGGTGCATTTCAAATGTCACTCTATGTCATCCTGTTGCCTTCCAGCTGTGAATAGCAGAGGCAGAGAGGTCATAGCAGAGAATTTCATCCGTTCTCTGATGGAGGGATGGGGGGGTTGGGGGTGAGGGTAGGGGAGGGGAGGCTGTCAAGCCAAACCTGAGCTTGTCTGACAGATAACTGATACCTGGGCTTTAAAAGAAATGAGAACGAGAGCAAGTCTAGGGCATCATAATCCCTTTGGAAAGGCTTTCCATCTCTCACAAATGCTGGCGACTGGGCTTGGGTAATTTCCCCACAGGATTTACAGAGAACATTAAAAAAAGAGCTTTGTAATACTCGACCTACCTCAGTGAAGGTGGCAGTTTGGGAAATGCAGCCTTGCCAGTTTTGGAAGGATATCAGCATTTGCATTTTTTCTATATGTTTAAAGGTTTTAAACGTACAGCTGGTTGTTGTCTTTAATTTTAGTTCCTCATCTTGTTGCCCCTCCTTCCTGTCACTCACAGTTTGTCATTTACGCGCACAGACATTTGATGCAGACTTACACAAATGCAGTTTGATGCCTGCTGCTCTGAGCGGTTGTTGCAAATGAAGATGTAGCCACTGACAAATTGACTGTGGGGTCAAGGGTGACTGAAACTCATTGCCCCCCAACAAGCCTCTCTGCCTCCTGTAATTGGATACGGCATCAGAAATAGAGTTGTTGCACACGCAAAAAAAGGGAGCACAGCTCTGACAAGTGACTTGCCTGTGGGTTCTAATAATGGGCCATCCAGTCCTGGTTGTTGTTCAAACTGCTGTGGACACTTCAGAGGAAGTTCTTACTTTGTATACAGTGTGGTTCTTCTTCGGGGTTTTGGTGCTACTCTGTCTTAAATGCGTGTGATTTCAATATTGTTTAGTTTAAAGTAAACAGAAAAATATAAAATGTCCAACTTTTACTTTAGTAGCTAACGGATTCTCTGTTGCAATCTTTGACTTGAAAATAGGGGTTTTTTTTGGGTACTCCTGTGTTCTCCGAAAGACTAAAAGCATGCATGTTAGGCTAACGGGTAAATTGTCCCAAGGTGAGAGTGAATGGTTGTTTGTCTCTAATCGTCCCTGTGATGGACTTGCAACTTGTCCAAGGTGTACCCCTCCCCTCGCACAGTGACTAATTTGGGCACCAGTGACCCCTGTGACCCTGAAAGGAAGAAGTGGGTTACGATAATGGATGGATTGATGGACAGATAGATTATCTCCTGGCTTTATATGTTTATGGTGCGATATAATGGCCTAATTTAAGACTAATGCACAACCAGCGGTTGCTACAATCTTGTAGCAGGAGGTTATATCTATTCCTAAGTCAGTTATAGATCTGAATAATGATAGGCCGGCACCGGTAACTGAGAGGTTGGCACTGGCAAATGAGAAGGAGACTATTCATTTCTATTAGCATCAGAGAGGCTAGCAACTATAGGGTGACCAGATTTCTGACACAAAATCTGGGGACATTTTCAGCTCGGAGCCAAAAAAAAGCTAAACTTTATGAAGATGATATGAAGAAACGGGGACAGTTACCGTTTCACACATTTTTACATAT